>WBNH01005911.1:2013-139144 GCA_013401255.1 Urocolius indicus
AAAAAAAAAAAAAAAGATTTTCCCACTCATGCTGGTACTTTTTAAGCCCAGTTCTTTACTTTTTTGGTAGACACTTCTCTGTTTTGATTCTGTGGAAACCAATGTATTCCACCATGCCAATGAACCTGGACAAATAAATACTCAATAATCAGAGCCCAATTTTTATTTATGCTAAGAGCCTTCTCACTCAGGAAAATTGATAAGCATAATTGTAGCAGTATAATTTATTACTGGTATGGCTTTGCTGATGTAATGTTTCAGGTAGATGTTTTACTTGTGTACAATTATTCCATTTCCCTGTATAGACAAATCCTGTATAGATAAATCTCTTTTTATAGTTAACAGGCAAAGCAAATCACATCTCATAATTACATTTATACCATGTTTAAGGCACTCTTAGGATGGTCAGGAAATATAATGGGGCCACAGTGTAACTGAGAGTGCAAACCTTAAAATCCTATTTGTGGCAACTATAATCACTGCTGCAATATTTTCATTTCTTCTCATTCCAAAACAACAAAAGACATTATGTTTATTTAAAAGATTTTGAAGGTTAACACTAAAAGATGCACATCAATTCATGCAGACTAAGGAAGCAAATGCAGTTTGTCATATTTAAACAGATCTGTGCCCAGTCTGTAGGTAACATCTTCCAGTGCCAGATTCAGCACTGTTGTAAGCAGGTATCCTGGGGATTTTGTGATACAAAAGGAAATTTGAGTTCATGATATCAAGGCTAAATTTGGCTCCCCGATGCTTAGAACACTCCCGAAGGCATGATTCTCCAAACAATTAATCTTGCATAATATTGAATAGCTGCGTATAGGACACACTGGCTCAGTTTTTATAAATCCGTTGTTACTGGCAAGTTTTTTCCATAAAAAGATGGTTCCCCGCAGTTGGCAGCAGTCCTGTTCAAAAGCATCTTTGAAACATCGAAATACAAAAGACTGTACTTTATTTCCAGTCCGTATTTCCCTCTCTTTTTGGCCATTGTCCACAGGCCCGCCCTTCGCCCCCATGAAAAAAAAAAAAAAAAGCTGATACCCTTAATTTAGACCAGAGTGTTTGGCAAGCTTTTACTCTCCATTCTTAACCCTTCTGGTCATTTGAAACCAAAGTCCTGAAACAGTGTGAAATTAACTTATATGCATAACATTTGAAGTGACAGCACAAATTCCCACTGGAATGAAGGGCTATTCACTTCAATGGGAATGGGCAAATAGACTTGTAGCAGAACAATGTGCTTTTCTGAAAACTCTCACTGCTGTTCGAATGGATGAGATGGGGCCTCCCTGGGGATCCTTGCACACCACCACCCCTTATGACCCTTTAAAATAAAAACCACACTAAACCAACCCCAAACAAAACCTGCCTTTTTTGGTTTTGTGGGGTTTTGTTTTGTTTTGGTTTTGGGTTTTTGTTTTGTTTTGGTTTGGTTTTCCCCACACACTTCCAGCTGAATGAGATATTTAGCCTGTTACTACACAAGGTTTCTGCAATTTGGTAACAGGTGGTTGTGTTTTTGTGTCGTTCCTCCAGCCAGTGTCAGAGCACTTGTGTCACCGGGTGTATCTCAGCAAAACTGCAGCTAGAGTTACTGTTTTCTTTCTGAGAAAGTTGCCCGTCCAGTTCCTTTTCTAGAAAGCCATGGAAAAGCATCTCTGTAGGCTGTGCAGCAGGCATGATTGACAGTGGTTCCAGCAAAATCAAGGAACGTGGGCTGCATATTTATGTGCATGTGTCTCCTGACCCAACACTGGACTCCGTGCTCTGACTGTCCTTGAACATGATTGGGAAGGGCTCAGACAGCACCCTGCAATACACAGAGTTTAGCTGTAAGTTATGTTTTTGATGGTGTAGGATATATCCACTTAGGAATTTTTGGGGGAAGGATGCTTTGTAACTGTGACTATTATTAAGAAATGACTTAAGAATATATTTTAAAGTTGGATTATCCTCATGTTTCTCAGCTCTTTGCATATAGTATAATGCAGAATTATCTGGGTTATCTCACAGAAAAATCTATCATAATATTTTGATTCAAATCAGAGGCAAGCTTAGCTAAGAATAACATACATACAGTCTCATGGTATACAGTATTTTAAAAATCTGTTTGCCCAGTACTTTGCTTATTAAAGATGACTTACTTAAACTTGGCTTCAATCAAAGACTACCCCTCTGAGGAGAAATCTGAGTTACTGACTCCCTCTTCATTGCAAAGTACAATTAGAAAACTCTGTCTTGCACACAGAGTGGCCCTGCTCTCACATCTCTGTGCAATGACTTTTACATGCCTCAGAAAAGCCCCAAAGCTCTAAAATGCAACAATTCCTTTTGTCTCAGCCAAGAGGTTTAATGCTCCCAGCCAACTAAGTCCATTCCTCATGCATTTCTGACATACAAAAAAATAATAGGTGAGAAAATGGTATGGTTTCTGGTTAGACTTCTCTGGATGCCACTTACCTTATTGAGAAAGAAGACAGAAAACATAAGGATTTCTCCTGGAAGAATATTTACAAGACAATGCTTCCTCTGTTTTCGTTCTGTTCTGTTTCCCTTTACAGGGAGAGAGTCTTTTGCTCTCCTGTATGCCTGCTTTTTTCTTCTTCTACTTTATTTATGTATTGAATTGTGGTATTTTACACCAATAGATACAAAACACCTTTGATTCATATGTTTCTGTATGGGCAAGTGCAAGGTTTGCTTATTTTGTTCTGAAACTGTCATGTTTCTTTCTAGGCACAACCATTTGATTGTTACGATGAGCAGAAAGAGAGCACAGGAAGACGAGAGAGAAAAATGAACAGATGGAGAAGAGAGGAAAAAGAGAATGAGCGAGGGCCATTACCACAAGTTTCAGAAGCTGAAGTGTGGTGCTACAGTAAGAGGAAGAAGCCCAAAAGACTGTACCCTGATCTATGGCATGGGAGTAAAGCTGGTAAAACAGAGGGAAGACACTAAATCTCCCTTTTCATGTCACTCCCCCTGGGGCTGTTGCTTAGCCAAAACTGTTAGGCAGAAGCTGAGGGTGTTGCCAGTCTGCTTGGTGCCGATTGGGTATTGCTATACTGCAGTCCCAATTGCCCACCCTTGACATGTGGCCAAAAAGACACCCCCAGCCACATGTCCACAGTCAGGCTGACAAGCGTGAGCAAGACAGAGATTCTGTCTGCTGCATCATCCAGCCCCTACATGGGAAGGAGGATGGAGGAGGGATAATTACTCAAGATGGTTTTGGTTCAACTCTACAAGAGGATTCTTCTCTTCTGGTAGATATTTCTCTCAAGACTAAAGATAACTGAATGAATTTGCTTTTCTACAGGGTCAAGAAGAACTATGACTTCTAGGGAGGGAAAAACAAAAGTCTCAATGTTGTCGCAATTTTATGGTGTGTATCTACATTTCACAACGATATTTTCATTGTCCCGATTCACTAACATGATCCCAGACCCAGCAGGAGGTTAGCTCTTGATTCAGAGAAAGGGACTTTTAACATTCATTTTAAAGGGAACCTTTATTCATTTTTAGTATCAGCACTGTTACACCAGCTTCACTTAATTATGGGAGAAGAAGCAGGTTTAGAATTCCTTGGAGGAACTTGTCGTTTTTTCTTCTCAGGCTTACTCCCTTCATCTTCTCAACTTCTCCTCCCTTAGTCTTTTAATTCTCCTTGAAAGTGCTTATTCTTATCCTTAGAAGTGAGCACACCTTGGCAAAATTTTAACTACTGTAAATGGTATCATCACAGTATTTTGTTTTTCTTCTTTTCCACAGTCTTTTCCTCTGTGGATTGATTGCTAAATGCAGCAGATATTCCACAGTATGATGAGTAGAGTATACAAACCCAAAAGTTGTGCCTGCCTGTGTCCTGGGGATACATCTTGGATATGTAATATATGAAAGATGCATTGAAGTCCCAAGGTAACTGCAGTAACATGTATACCTGCTGCTTACATCCTTATTTTGTACTTGAAACCATATTAACTTCTGCAAATTCATAAACCAGTGTAAGATTAAAACTAAGAAAAAAATCACTGTATTATACCTGTAGGTTTCTACTGTGTGAAGCCTCTATATATTGCAGTTTCTGTTATGCCAGGTTTTAATACCTATAAAAATTAGTGCCAGCCTGAAACTAAATGAAGGTTTCAGTCTCTGATCTTTGAACAAATTTGAAGTGACTTACAGATCAAGTCTTTTAAATCTTTGAGTGTCAGAGGAATGCTTATTAATTTTAGACAGCTATTTTAACAGTTCTACATGTACGACTGAATTCAGAATTTATCCTTCCACTTTCTTCCTGAAAAGAATAGCCCAGAATGCACCTGTGTGTTTTTGATCCTTTGGAAACAAAAAATTGTAAACTGAAGGAACCTTACTAAACTTTAAAAAATGTCTCTGTGCACAAAGAGTGTTTAATTTGTATACAGCTTTCTAAGAGTTGCTGTTAGAAGCCTACAGAAAATCTCTATGTCTCTACTCCAACTTGAATGTTCATTGGTCTGTCCCAAGATGCATCTTTACATGGAGAGAAGTGCACTGGTGCACATGGAAAGCGTTGGTGAGGTTGAAGTCTTCATCTATGTAAATATCTTGCACCACTTCAACTATTCCCATATACCAGAGAAGGATGGATTTGTAAAGAAGTGAATATCCTTATTCCTGTAACAATAAAGAGCACCTTTAATGATAATAACTACACCTAAATTACAATTATGTAACTGTTTTACCTAGAAATCACCTCATGATCAAAATTGTTATATAACAAGTTAAAAATCTTTGTAGATTAAGGACAAATTAATAGTGGATTTATTTTTTTTTTTAAGTTGGTCATCCAGCCAATCGATGGCAAAAATGTAATTTCTATTGTGCCAAAAAAAAAATCTCAATTTTCTGGCTTTTATAAATATTTCTAATCCCTTCAAATTAGGTCAGTTCCTAAACAAAAGCATCATTTAAATGTGAAGTATCAGTGTTTCATTTTGGAAGTATTACTGTTTCACCGTTTCAGTCTTCCAGAATGAGATTTCTGCCATTTGCTGGAAGCTGTCCCAAACTCACGAATATTTACAGGTTCTGCAAAAATGAAGTTTGGAGTAATATTAATTTTGTCAGGGGAGGGGGGAGCAAGGGTGTACCTACACCTTATTGAAGAGTTCCCAAGGCCTAAGAGTTTTTTCCCTTAATTTATAGTAATCCACTCACAAAGGATAAAATAATCCAAACCAGGCCACCTCACAACAGAAATACAAAAGTCCTCTTTTCAGCTTACATGAAATAAATCTTTAAAGGAATATTTTTACGGGAGGTGTGCAATACTGAAATACTTGACTTTTTTCTAACGTCATCCTTTAGCAGACACAGTCAAGTAAGAACACAGGCTTAACTGGTAAAACACACACGTGTAACTTTTAAGTATGAGAAGAACCCGATTAAAATAAAAAAATCTTTCTCTAAGTTACATGTACATGCACAAATCTTGAGAAACAAAAGCTGTAAAACATATTTCTCCAGCCCACAAAGTCACACCTGCTAATGCCTTGTAAAATTAGTTGCATCACAATACTACCCTTGAACAGCCGGTTCCAAGGCCTAATTATATATTTAATTATCTATTTTTTGTCAGCTTGTTTACATCCAAGTACATTCAACAGCATGTCATCTGGGATCAATTCTTCAACAGTGATTTTATTATGGTTTCTATATAATGTCACTTCAGTATATCCACCCTGTTCCCACCCCTGAGCATATGGTGTCTTTTTTTAATATATCTGAATTAGAGAAAAGTACCAGCACTCAGTATGAATCTCTTTGCTTTTGACAGTTGCCAATCCTTGAGTTGTTTGCAAATGTTTTTGATACCAGTTTCCCTTCTGTACCATAAGTGCTTTGTTAACATCTGCCCTGCAGCCGATGGTTGTTTTTATTTACTGATTTATTCCTGTATGTATATTTTGGTGTGAAAACATAGTCGTAACTCTTGGGCTTTAATCTGCGGAAGGAGTAGAGCAGAATGAAATGCAGTCAGTCACGCTTTGCGCTTGAAAAGAACAATGCCATTATTTCTTTGTTTTCGGTGTTAATCCTAGGTATAATAGGTAGATTTGCAAAAATAAATTGAGGTCTTTGTTGCAATTCTCCCTTCCTCAGCCAAAGATCCATGATTTCTCTCACGTACATCATCTATCAAATGTTGTTTAAGGATCTTTTTACACCAGCTGCTATTCTGTTTCACTTTTTGCTTCAGCTAAGCTCTCTAAACAATTTGATGAGCATCAAGAATTACGCCAACCTGACAAATCCTGTTTTTCGGATTTTTCTCCAAGAGTTACCCAGTTATAAAGCACCACAACAGTGGCTGTATTCACTTTTAGGGTAGTGAGAGCCATCAGCCCCATTATCTCGTGGCTGGAAACAAGTTTGTAAAACTGCAAGATTTTTACTTTAGTTTCTTCATTTTTTACCTGTTTATAGTTATATGAACAGAAAAATATGTTAATATTTACTATTTCATTATGTAAATGACCTCACGTGATTCAGGAAGGGCAATATCGGGTTCATGAGCTGCATTTTTGGAGAAGACTCCTCATTTCCACTATAGACTTCTGCCATTATCCTTGAGTGAGCTGGATATTTAACATAATAATTTCAAGATTAAATGGCCACTTTATTTTTAGTTTTAGAGCTTCTTTAATTTTATCAGTTATGTTCTTCTGCTTGCAATCAGTTGAATGAACCTCATAATAAAATAGAAAATACAGAGAAGTAACAGACAGTCCCTATTATCCTTAACTACTGTCACTCCAAGTGTGACTCTTTTGTGTGTTTTGGGGAGTGATGATTTTTCATGAGCTGCATTATTTGTTGTCTGTATCGTGTAAATTTTCCATTGGAAGCCTTGGTCAAGATCGTTAGCTCTCGGAAAGACAACTGAATCAAAAAGCTTTTCCAAAATCAGAATGTCTTGTATTCTTATTGATAATCTTATGAATAAACTTAGAAATGAGGAAGAAAACTGACTTATGTGAGACAATAATTAACAAATTCACTTGTAAGGATGTGAACCTTGCAAAAAAAAAACTGGCATGTTGCATTCTGGCAGGTTGCACAAGAAGAAAAGAAGATCTTGGTGTTGTCTCTGATAAATAAACAGCAGACATTGAACTCCTATGTGTGGAATGTGGTATGAATTATGTACTGTGCAACTTCTTTATAGGAGGAAAAATTCAACAGTCCTTAATTTTAGTATACTATGAACAGAGATTTATGCTATTAAATATTTATATATCCCTGACCAGTAATACATAAGTATGTCCTTTAGAAGTCAAGGGCACAGAGGTAGAAGACAGATAGTAACTTTTGGTTTTCTAGTTCTAAGTTACTATCAGAACATTTTGTGTATTCTAAGCAAAATGGAATTATGGTTGCAACTCAGTCATCGTTCTGCTCTGTAGCATTTCCCTACCAATGTACGAACATATTTATCTAAATAAGTATGTTAGATATCTTTTCTTATGAGTAAATGAAACCTGGAAGACTTATGCTTTATTTTATATGGCAGGTGTGATCAAGACGATGTCACTGACACATGTAAAGTTCAGTCTGTGTGTTAACCTTAGTGATATAGAAGACCTGGCCTGACTTGATTGCAGTCAGCTGGAAAATTTCATCAAACCTAATTTTTTAATCTCATAAGAGAATATACCTCATTTTGAAAAAGGATGTGAGTTCTGGTCCAAGTGAGACTCTCCAAGACTACAAGTTAGCTGAGATATGTAAAACACAGTTCACTGAATTATATTTACCACATTTGACAACTTAAGTAGACAGAGAAGACAGCCTGATAAACAAAGAAGTCACTAAAGTGCTGATGCGGGGATATGCTATTGGAGACCCAAATGCAGAATCTAACTCAGGCAAGAGATGAATCTCAACCTAGGAGATGAAAGCATGGTTTATGTGAGGTGCTAGAAGGTTTGCTTTTAGCTATACCTATAGACCACTCATGACTGTTAAGTGTAGTTAGCTTGGAAAATGCCTACTGGATTTCCTTTTATGAAACAGGAATACTATTTCTTATTCAGCTGTTTGACTGTGTCTATTGTTCCTGCTCAATTTCATAGTGAATATTTTTACATCTTTTATTGTAATAGCAGCAGGGATAGATATTTTTTTTTTCAATTAAGTTGCTGAAAGTCAGTTCTAAAGTGACCAAAATTGTTCACACCAATAAGTGTAATTTGGCAAACAATTGTGACTGAAAAAATATGGAAGCAGTATAAAAAGACCTGAAATGTTTTGTCAGAGACACCAACTGCTTATTTTGACATTTATTTTTTTTTCATGAATCATTTTAGCTTTTCATTTCAAAAAACATTTTTCATTTGTGAGTGGTCTATATTTTTTAAAGACAAAATAATTTGAGGTGTGTAATCTGGGAACAAAATGCAGCATTTCAGTGAAAAATACATAGGAAAAGTCCATTTCAGTTTCAGTGTAGCAGATTTTGTCCTTTTATTTTTACTTGGAATCATTTAACTAAAAAGAATCATCATTTGCTCTGCTCTTTAGTAATGACTATAGGTGTCCATAACCCAGTGTATGCATGTCAATTTGGATCCAATTACATTTTGAAAGGAAAAAACCCACAGGACTGTGTGACAATGCAATTAATACAGTTTTTCAATGTTCACAGCTAACACAACAAAGTGAAGGCGTCTACATCATGTGTGAATGCATCACTAGCCTAACTAGGTCCTGAGAACTGAAATATATTAGAGCAAGAAATGAGGCCAGGGCTCTGCAGAAGCCCAGTTTAATTCACTTGGTCCTTTGAAAGATGTACAGGGTAGGATGAGATAGCTTTGCAGAAAAAAAAACCCGTCATGATAAGAACCTCATCAAGAGCCAACAGAGTTCATTGAAAGATTGGCTTAAGGCCATCCTGGATAGACAGATGTAAGGGAAAGTATGGGCTTGCTTTGTTTCCTCAAGTCTTGGAGATCTGCTGAAAAAGCAGAATGGGACTGCTAAAGGATTGGAAAGCTTGTTGAACTCAGAAGTGAATATCTGGGAAATGTATTTGAAACACACCAGAGCCCCACTTCAGAGCTTTGGCATGGAATTGCAACACGCATATCTCATAAATTGGGCAAAGAAGAGTTAAGATTCATGGCACGATTCCAAGGTGTACAAGTGTTAACCATTAACGAAGC
Source organism: Urocolius indicus (assembly GCA_013401255.1). Classification (NCBI taxonomy): domain Eukaryota; kingdom Metazoa; phylum Chordata; class Aves; order Coliiformes; family Coliidae; genus Urocolius; species Urocolius indicus. Next base: position 11,232 of record WBNH01005911.1, read on the forward strand.
TGTGCTGATGCAAAAGAAAAAAAAGAGGATTTGGACCATGTTCTTTCACTTTTTTTTTTCTTTTTTTCTGAACTGATCTCAAGCTGATCCAGTGAAACCCCACCAAGCATCTGTTGGCTCCTGGTTGCAGCACAGAAAAATTCTCCCCATGAAATGATGCAGTTCAGACCTTCACACAGAAGACCTCTGTTCCACCAGTCAATTAAGAGCCACTACACTATGAAGTTTAAACCTTTTCTCCTGTATTACAGCAAAAGTATAATAATTTTGTAACTGCTTATGCAGGCACCTCGGTAAGTTGAAATGTGTCTATATCCCCTTGGGTTACCACTAGTGAATTAAAGTTTGCATAGGCCAACTTTCTCACTTTTGTATGAGAGGAAACAGAGGGGAAAACTAAGGGGATTAGTCTTAATACCTTAAAGCTAAATAAATATTTACTGAGTTTCATTCTGCCGTCATTTCATGGCCAATGCTAAGTACAAGTTGACTGCAGGACTGCTGAAAATATACAAACAGCATTAATCTGCTGGGGTTTTCCCTGTTTTGAAATGTATCACAGAATCCAATTTCATGGCACAATTTCATTTTATATATACCCTTTCCTAGATGAAATAGCCAGTTTTTGTTACTTGTGACATTTTCATTTCTCATATGTGTTTCTAAAATCTAATGCTCAGTTTTCCCATTTAGATATGCCTTTATGCAAAACTGTGGGAGATATTTACTGCTGCAGCAGCTACTTTTTGACTCTATCAGGTAGATAGCTATTTTCTACAAAATCCTTCCTGTTGTATGATTCCAGACTACTCATAGATCATTCCAAACAAGAATGTATATGTTCAAAACCACCTCTGCTGATAGCAAAAAGAACTCGTTACTCTCTATATAAAATTCAACTGGTAGTTAATCAGATTCATTCAGAGTAGATAACTAATGATACTAAAATGTTCATGTAGGTGCAGATATTTTATATGAGTGCAATTCACTGAACTAATAAAAAAAAACATAGAAAAATGATTTTGTACTGTTTGCCTCCACGTAGGGTTACTATAATTTACAGAATTTGCACCTGTAGGTGAAGATGACAACTTTGTGTTTTGTAAAGTGTAACACCTTCTACTGCCTAGCTTCAGACTTTTGCAAATGAAAGAGGTACATGCCCCTTTCCTTCTTTTGGCTCCAGATCGTTTAGAAAGTTGGCAGAAGGACCTAGACGTACTCCTCAGGGTAATTAATGGATAGAGCTGCAGCCACAGAACAGATTTTATTTCAGCCTTTGAATGGTTGAGATAGCTTCATTGTCCCAGGGCAAAGCAGAGAAACTGCACTTACTCACCCGTGAACTGCATCTCTATAGCATACCCAACTGCCACTTGGAAATCTTGCAAAGGTGCTTGGCAATGTGCTCACAGATTTTAGCTAGCATCTTTTCAGAGGGTTATGACAACTTCCCTTGGAAGTATATTACATGGCTTTATGGAAGGTATATAACACTTGATAACTTCCTTAAAAGTTTAATAATGTAACAATGAGCATCCACCTGCAACACAACCCTCCAGGAAAAAAATAAAAAATCACAACAGCATAAGAAAAACCCAACTGAGAAAATTGTCACATGGATTATACATAAAAACTTCAAGGCTCAGGATGACACCATGGATACCTAGAGGAAGCACAAGTTGTTCTTGGACCTAGAAAGAACAGGGGGATTAATCAGATGAAAATTAAATTTATTATCACCAATCTGGATTTGCTTCATAGGCAGAAGAGAGGAAAAAGCATTTCAGTGGTGCACTTCATAAAGTCCACTTCATAAAGTGGACAACAGAAATAGGGTAGATAATGTATCCTTAAAAGTGCCTGCTTATTACTTTGAACAATTAGCCTGAGCTAAAACTAGCTCAGGTGTAGAGATTTGCCTTATAGGCCTTTAAATTAGGGAGAGAGAAAATGAGCTTTTATTAATATATTTTGGGCTAAGATTCCTAGTAATTTATGCAAGCAATTTATATATGACATTTATATCTTTTTATAACAAATGAACTATGCACCTAAGCAGACTTTCTGTGACTAGAGACAAACTTAGTGCCCTCTGCACAGGTGTGAAAAGGAAATTGAGCGTACTTTAACTGAAAACTAGTGCAATAGCTTACATGGCAAAGGGAAGAGATACTGAATGCTCTTCAGCTAACTGTGCTACAACCCTCTTTGGTCACTGCTAGGTAAGTGCGTTGTTGACTGTGTTGTAATGTCGGTTGTAGGCACCATGTGTGTACCAAACCCAGACTCAAACAGCTGCAGAAAAGAAAGTGCAGGATTTAATTCCATCAGATTCTCAGTGCTGAATCTGAGCAAGTTTAGTGGAGTACCAACTCCACTAATTGCCAGAAGTGACTCCTGCTTTCTCAGGTGCACAAGCAATGCAGTACCTGCACATTTTGGAAGCTCTGAATTTGCTTACTTGATCACACTTATTTTGTTGTCCCACTAGAACATAAACACTGTTATCATTCAGGGAAGCTGTAGAGACCAACAGTTCCATGGACTACAAAAGAAGTGATTAACATCCCAGTCTTGAAACCTTAGAGACTCTAATAACTATCAATCTTTTCATGCCGAGATTTCCTCTGACACAAATCCCAAATGAAACTATGTATATGCAGTTTTTCTTTATGCATTTTTTAAAAGGACACACTTTCAGAGGTGTCAGGCTCTAAACAACACATGGCCTTGTTTGGATGTTTTTATAATGGTGTGTGCTGTTACTATTCTCTCCACTTGTTTGAGGACATAAGCTTACATATGCACATGACTTCATGTCTAAAATATCTCTTCCCAGAGATTTGCCCTTAACTAATTGTAAAAATGATGCCACAAACCCATTTTACACTCTTAACACTTCTCCCTTCAGAGGCATCCATCTCAATTGTGAAATCTGGATGATTGTCTCTGTTTTCTGGTACTCCACTTGGGAAGTAATTTACAAAACATACTCTTAACACTTTTAATCCACATGACAAACCCTTTAGTTCCGCTGGAGGATGAAGTTTGTGAGAGATTAACATTTTGGAGACCCATATACATTGACATACATTCACAATAATTTTTTTTTATTGACCTCCTGCTGATTTCTTTCTCAGCTTAGTGCCATACACAAAAACAACTGTCATGACACTGAGTTGTAGTTCCTGAACCTGCACTCTGTAACGCTTGTCAAATTTTAATGAAAATTTCATACCCATATCAAGCAGTAATTCAGTACCAACTGACTACATTGCCTCCTTTAACACGGTGACATTTCACTGTTGTCTAGTTCCTCAGCAGTAAGTTATGAGAAGGAGCTCAGCAGAGTTAAGACTATGTTGGTAAGGGTGGCACGGTTGAGGTATTTTAAAAGAGACAGAGAAAATTAAAAACCCAAAGGAAAATTTGAGGAGATTAGAATTGAGATTTATGCTTGCAATTAATTAATTAGATACTTTTTTGATCATTAATTACTAGAAGGTTGAGTTCTTTGGACAAGTTTGTCTGGAAAACATGACAACGAGCTGGAAAAGCTCTCCTGTTTCCATGACTAAAAATTAATGAAATATTAGCTCAGAAAGACATCTTGATTGACTTTCTTAAATCTACTTACGTATGGTCTAGAATTTTGTATCCCGTTGCTACTCACGGCTACTGCTTACTCTGCAATCTAAAATGTAGACCTAGGAAAAAAAAAAAGAAGGATAATACTGTTGTTTTAATAGATGCCATATTGATATTGAATTCATACATAAATCAGTATTGTGACAAGGTACATTAAGATTATTCTGTTATGTGCATCACCCTAGATGCTTATTTTCATTATTGCAATTTATGCATTACTCCTTATGCATAGCAGCTAAAATCTTTGCTATTTCAATGATATTAATTTAAGAAAAAAAGTTCTTACTGTTCAAAGCACTGACTGTATGCAACTCCAAAGTTCTACATGGCGATGGTAATTAAAAATAAAGATGTGTTTTAATCACAAATATTATATTGAATACCTGTGTAAAAGCTGTAAGTCTAATTTATGTTTCTCATAATGAAGTAGTTTGTGACCAAATCACAAAATTACCAGTTTGAAAATGAAATTCAGTGTCTAGTACCACGTATTAAAAGACATTGCAGGCATTAGACTTTCAGTATTAGTCTTGATATTTATCATTACTTCTGAAATGACATTGATGTAATTTTGAAGTCTCATCAGTAATTAACTTTATCTCTAACTTGGGTATTTTAAGTTTTATCCAAACTGTAATTTACATTACTGTTACCATCAATTACATCCCAATTGTGTCCAGGACTTCAGAACAAGTGTAGGAAATGTAAATGTATACTCAAGCACTCTATAGAAAAACACTTTATTGTCCTGCCATTCACTAAGACCCAGCAGATGCACAAAGCAGCTTATGCAGTGTGCAGAAGCAATAATATTTGAAATATTTCCTGTGGCATGGAAGCATGGGAGTTTGTGGCAGGTCATCCCATCTAGCATGACACCCGAGGGACAGTATACAGACAAAGCTTGATTTCCTTTGAAACTCTCCTATGATCCATAAATTTGGGAACCAAACAAAACATGGACATGTAGGACATCAGCCCTACAATGGACTATATCTTTGAAGTACTCCTACAACTTAATATTGTCACTGAAAAGACAGTATTTCCTCCCCTCCCATGACAATGAATAATTTGAATGATGTTTCTGGCAGAACTGATGCCTACAGAAGGTAAACATCTTAGGTAAATTCTTTGCTAGATGAAAATCACTATTGTTCACCATTCAGTTTAATGTGACTAGATTTTCTTGGTGGAACGTCCTTAACCTTTCTATGGGAATTTGGAGGAGGGAGCACAAAGCAACCTAGTGTAATAAAAAGTACAAGTAAAAAAGTAAAAGCAAAAAAAATAACGTTTAAGCTTTTCTGTGCTAGAAGTCAGGGGGAGGCAGGCTGCACATGATGCACATACACATATAGTCACATTCATTTATGCAGATAATGTTGACATAATTTAAGATTTCTCTTTTACCTGGAACATATGTTGATGATTCTCACATTTTCAACATTTATGCCATTGCAATACCATGCTAATTCGTATTTGGTCTCTGAGTTTTTTATTTGAGTCTCTTTGCTACATCTTACTGAAAAACAAGACAGCCCCATGTTTGCATTCCCATGACTGAAACAGGCTTTGGAATCTGCATGCAGGCTTCTGATTGTCTTTGCTTGCTTTTGTCTTCTTGGACTCCTAGTAGAGGAGATTTTTACAAACTGCTCTTTTGTTTCCTCTGTGCCTGTACAGCATTGTACCAATATTACTCAAGAATAACAGACAGCTTTAGTGAATGCATATGTACAGACCTCTAGGAATTTCTGATCTTTGTCTTCTCTTGCAATTTGAGCCTGTACAAGTTTTCCTGACATGTGAACTGCGCAAAATCTTTTCTGAGCTTTTTTTAAGCTCTGGTTTTGTCCGTGGGAATGCATGGCATTTTATTACTTCAAGTGTGATGATGTTTGTTATAACAAGGACAGAAAAACACAAACTAAGAGCTTGGTGAAAGAATGTTGGTTAAGATGACTAGCTAGCTAGGACTCTTGATTTTCTTCACTTATACCAATCTTCAGTGTAAACCATCTAATAAGAAAAAGTCTATTCGTAGGATGCAAACAATAAAATAATGAGTGTCTTTTCAGATATGCATTAAGACCTGCTATGTTTTATTGATGTCACGTTTGTTCATTCCAGTGGACTTCATCCTGTTACCTAAATGTGATTAATTACTAGCTGGATAAACGCAGACGTGTTTAGAGGGTGAGGTATACAGCTTTAATTGATTTCTTCTTGTATAACGATGTTGATGATGATTAAGGTGAGATAAGATAATTTCCAATAGGTTTGTGTTTTCAGTGAATCCTTGGAACCTATTGTATGATGTTGGCAATAGATAAATACAAGAAGCTGATGTCATGATCTGGGAAATCCCACTGTACTCAGCCTGCACAGAAGGTGATGGCTGCAGGAAGGAGTTAAGTAGAGCTATTTTTGAAAAACTGTATCGGGAATCTTTTCATCCAGTCAAATGACATATTTCCCACTAAACTGTGTTCCCCTAGAGAGTGATTATTTTTATTTTATCAATTTCTTGTAATACTTTACTAGTTAACCACAGAATAAAATATCACTAATCTTCCAGGAAAACTATTGGACGTTCTGATGAAAGTTCATGTAAAAAGACAAAGCTCTATGAATACCTATGGTTAAGACTTGATAAGTAAACACATTGTGATATTTTGATTAAAAGTAATCATATAATTTGGAAACAGGGAGCGATATTTGTGTCTATATCACCTGAAACATTTTAATATTAGAAGTATCTGATTCTCTAAGCTGCAGATCTTTTCCACCACGGAATCAAGTCTTGTACATTCCTATGTCAATCAGTCAATATTGAGAGTCTTTAGGAGTTTGCAGAATCTGGATCCAAGAGAAGAGATTCGAATTATTTTCCCACTCACTATATGTTTCCTCTCTTTTTATAAGGTGTCAGCTCCAAAGGACATTTACTGGAATATCTACAAATGAGTTATAGCATTGCTGATAGCTTTCAGTGAACACTGTCATTGTACCGGATAAATCTTGTAAAGCTAGGATAAAAGCTTTGAAGATAAGGAAGATTACCATGGAAATGTCATTATTTGGAGAGGAATAAGTAAATGCACTACCATAAAAACCTCTAATGATTGTTTTACATATGTTCATATAAAAAGGGAAAGTGCCAATATCAGTGCTTTTTTGGTTTTTATTCAGTGTAAAACAGTGTAGTTTTGATGGAATAAGTGATACTACATTAAAATATGTAGAAAATGCCTTCTGCCCTCCCTTCCTCTCCCCTCCCTTCTCCCTCCCTCCCTCCTTCCTCTCTCTCCTTTTCTCCCTCTCCCTATCCTCTTCCTCTTTCTCTTTCCCTTACCCTTCCTCTCCCTCTCCCTCTCCCTCTCCCTCTCCTTCTATCTCACCTTCTCCCCACTCTCCTCTCTTCAGACCATTTTCTGGATGGGTCTGGATGAGTACTTGTTTTGAAATATTTCTATCAAGAGTAATAGATTTTGTAGGATACTATAAGTGCTAAATATTAAGAGGCTAACTTCACCCTGATAAATCTCTTTTCCAGTACAAGAATCATGAGACTGAATTTTGGTTCTCTTTCAGCTTTGCTAAGAATTGAAAGATTCAGTATGTTTTTAATTAAACCAGCCGAATGAAAGTCCAGATCATGGTCTTAATTCTTTTTTTTTTTCTCAAAGCAGATAAAATAAAAAGTGTGCTAAAACTGTGGCCTGCTTCATTATAAGAACTGAGAGAAATAGTGTTTTGAGGGGTCTCTCCTGATCCATCTGAACATGTCACTGCAAGGTCCTATGTAAGGGACACATCTACAACCAATGGGCAGCAACTGATTGTCCTGTTGGAAGACTGGATTCCTCACATGAACCCAACCTTGTGCCAACATCTCATTATATCATATTTCCTTTTATCAAGCACACTGACCAATACTGTGTCTGTGCATTAATCAGAGTCTGGCTAAAGAAGAAAAAAGTTGATTTCCTGAGGTTGTCTGGCTAGTGAGGACTGACAAATCTGAAATAAGCACAGCTTCCACCTGTACATAAAGCAAAATGAGTTATCTTAGGTCACAGCTCCTTTACTGCTTCCCTGCTAGCTTGATTGGTTTTCTTCTCCCTCCTCTCTCACTGCTGTCTGGTATTTTCAGAGGCGGTGGAGTTTCAATAAACCCGTCCTGCAGGTCTTTCAACCCACCTGCTGATGTGACTTTGGAACCAACTGTAAGAGACCTAATGTGATTAAGCAGGATCTGCTGGCTTGTATGTCTCGGACTTTGACCATTAAACAACTTCCTCAACATTTTCTTAGCCACCTTGATCTTTATATGCTTTAGATACCTTTATTTAAGGAGAGAGGTTGTCCAGAAATGTGTGTCTATTTAAAATGAGATCCAGCAGTCTTTGAACTGTTATCACAAACATGTCATTTAATACAATGCAAGGCAGAAATTATTTTTATTTAAAGAAAAAGAAAGGAAAAATAAAAGAAGCCTAGGAAGTGAATGTACAGTGGTCAGAGGGCATAAGCTCTAAACAACTTCTATCTTTTGGCAGTCAACACACACAGAGCAGAGCTTCAGTGCCTGTGGTTCGTACTTCCTCTGTCAAGAGTCTTGCCACTGCAATTGCATGCATTCATAAAGAAGTATGGTGTGTGATTTTTTCACAGCTCAGGGCAGAGTAAGCCCCCCTGTAGAGGGTGATTACAGGTTATGCATAACTGTATTTGTCAAGTACTTGAGGCCATCCTGAAGTGTTTTAAACTTGTATTTCAGGGTGGTACTTTCCTTTCAGTGCAATGTCTAAAACACAAAACTATCAATAACAGGAATTGTTCTTTCTAGAAATTGCAGCTTCACAGAGATTAGCTCAGTTTGGCCTCTTTTTTTTGTGTGTGGAATATAATACTATGCTATATTACAGTGCTGAAAAGGCAACTGAAATTAAGAAGATGAATATGCTATCAACTAGGGCTAAATCCTAAGAAACACTTCAGTTACTCCCTCTAGAACAGTAAAGATGTGTAACCCATGTAGGTTTCCTGGACTTCAGCGTATGTGGTCAAGGAAAAGCTGGAAAGTTTGCTTTCTACTCTGCTGGAAAGCACAGGCACGCTATTGTTGAAGATAGAGGAGTTTCGGTACTTATTTTAGGAAGAGATAAAGCAATCATGAAAAACTGTGTACCTAAGTCACAGGAGGGATTCAAAGGGGATGCCAGAAAGATGTGAAGTCAAAGCAGTAGTGCTTCCTCTCCACCAGCTTTAGACGCTGAAACTATCTGTACTAGGGTCATAGTAAAACAGTTGTGGTGATCTTTAAGCAATTATTTAAATAAAAGGAGTCAAGGAGTAAAATAAAAACAATTAAAATCAGATAATCTGCAGGAAAAATCACAGAGGACCTGATTTCTAGTCACGTGTATATTCCACTCCTTAACAGTGTAAATGGTCCTCAGAGTAAATGGGAGGGTTAGCGTGAACAGTGCATACATCATGGCTCACGTGTATTGTTTGAGAGCTGATCTTACAGTCTTCTCTGGCCAATTTAATAAACAGTGAAGTGCAGAATGCTTGGCATAAAAATTAGCACCATCTGTTCTCAGAGCATGTATGCTTGTCTCAGGGAAGGGAGCTGCAGTTGTTTTTCATGAGAAGGTAGATAGTTGCCTCACTGGAGGTGAGGCTGACCTGGAGTTCTGAAAGTATCAAATGCAATAACAGTTTTAGCATTCTCAACAATGTTCTAATAAACCCTACAAGTTGTTTACAGTTCAAATCACTATAAGTTCATGGGCTATTATGGTATGGAGGAGATATTGTGAGTCAATGCAGATTACAGGGTGTAGCAGTAAATTGCTAAAAGTAAAAAGAAATTTCTCCAGATCACTGTCCAAATTACTGGGCCAAATTCTTTAAAGCAAAGGCCAGACCAAAACTCCTACGGGACAAGAGGTCATCTGAATTCAATGGTGTCATAAATAAACTAGTCAACTTGTTTGATCTCTGTTAATTCTTCCTTTAACATCTCTTACGGCAGTTTGTACTGTGGAAGAGACAGAGACAAACTTTGGCTCACAAAGATCACCTCAGCCTTAGAGACCTGTAAGTGTCCGCTTAGCCATATGAGTATAAATATGTTAGCATTTATACTGCCTATTTCAAATTTCCTCCCCTTCCTCCATTCACACCAGACTTGATTCCAGGACTTCCTACTCATCTCATCAGGGTCAACATCCTGCAACACATTTAAACTGCACCAGTATAAAATAGGCCACTTGTTTTTTTAGCTCTGTTCCCTATGGAAATAGGAGAATATAGTCCCACTGCACTTTTCCATCCATTGAGTAGATATGAACTAGTCAGCCAAATAATCTTTGATAGAGAGATACAGACTTAAAAGACAATTTATTTCCTACAAATATAAAGAAAATAAGCGGCCACAGAGGCAAACAAGACATTTTTTGTTCCTTTTTATGGTAAATGCTACCCCTTGAGCACCTATCTTATTATAAACGTGAGATTGCATACATCACAGGGTGTGATAATTGTCCATCCCTGATAGAAATTTCACCTTTACCTCAGAATGAAAAAGCCGAAGACAGTCAACCATGAGGCAACATTACAGAAAATGAAGCTTCATCAGTCTGGTGCTTGTAAAGCCTTCTGTGTGATGGATTTCTCACTGGGGATCCTCTTCTACCACTGTGAATTTCATCTTATTTACCGATCCCATGGGTAAATAACCATGAATAAATGGAAAGATTGTGACACAACTAGACATATGTAATGGCTGATAATAACAGGATAATAACTACTGCCAAAATTTACCAGCATTCAAGTGTGTTTTTTAACTAATAGCTAAGTTAACAAGCCTCAGTGCTTCCATCAGTATCTGCATAGCGTGAGTGAGTGGGACTTCTTTGCCCACCTAAAGTCTCAAAAGGGCTGCATGTAGTATTTTTTTCAGTGTTCAGAAATGTACCAATTACTATGGTATCAATTGCACTGGAAGATTATCAAGAGCCTTCTATCCTGAAGTTTTTAGCAAATTAATTAACAGATCTGAACCCTCATGAGTCTAAAAATTCTTTATTGTTTAATACTATAATCTTCTTGTTATAAATAAGGAGTCTAGTTATACAAAATATCCTAAGCATTTTGCAATGAATAATCCAGTGAAAATACTCTGTTTTTTGTTCAAAGTTGGCTAAGCAGTTAGGAACAATAGTGGGATTTTAAGGTTGTCAGCTGTTTGGAAGATCCTCTGATAGAAATTTGTGAAGGAGAGTCGTAGTTCACTGTCTAGGGAAGACTTTATGAAAAGAAAGTTGTTCACATTTGTACATTTAGAATCATAGAATCATAGAGCCATTATGGTTGGAAAAGACCTTTAAGATTATCAAGTCCAACCACTAACCTAACACTGCCAAGTCCATCACTAAATTATGCCATGTCCTTCAGCACTTCATCTACGTATCTTTTCAACATCTCTAGGGATGGTGACTCCACCAGTTCCCTGGGCAGTCCATTCCAATGCTTAACAACCCTCTCTGTGAAAATGTTCTTCCTATTGTCCAATCTAAACCTCCCCTCATGCATCTTGAGCCCATTTCCTCATGTCCTGTCATTCATCACTGGAGAGGTGGACCCTCACCTCACTACAACTCCCCTTCAGGTAGTTGTAGAGAGTGATTGTATCTCCTCTCAGCCTTCTCTTCCCTAGGCTAAACATCCCTAGCTCCTTCAGCCACTCCTTGTAAGACTTGTAAAAAGACTTAACAAAAGCGGTCTCTGCGATGAGAGTTTTATAGTCTTCATATCAGGAACTGTGACACTGTATCCAGTTTGTACCTCTGTTTACATCAGTTTAAATACAAATAAAATTCCAAATTGTCATAACAACAGCAGCTGAGGATGAAGCATAGATGAGCCAAAGAAGGGTGGACAATTGTCATTAATATTAATTTACCTGTATTGACAAATCACTACTTTTAAAGCCAAATAGAGATGTTTAATTGGGCAAATAACTTCACTGCTTCCTTATGTTGCTGAAAGGAAATTCAAAGGATTTTCCAACATTAATTTCTTAATTAATCCAAAGAAAATCCTTGGATGACGAGAAACAATTACAAACTGGACCTCAGGGATTGCCTTGTGTAAGCTGCAGGACTAATCCAGGGGTTCGAACATGGATGTCATATCCTGGCTAACCGTCTATTCAGCTGGTACTTAAATTCATCTTGCACCTAGTGACACTGAAGGATATTCAGTGTGGCTTTTAATGCACTTTTGTGGATAATGACTCTATCAAAAGCTCCTATCAGCTATTCACAGGACAATTATATCTGCTCTTTGGCCTTCTTTTTTCTCTTTTTCTTCACTTTCTCCAGCCCCTTTCACGAAGAGATGTTCAAATGCTGATGTATTAAAGCAGTATGTAAATTTGGACCTTTAAAGGATTGTGGAAGATATGTCCAGATGCAGCAACACCAGTGTACTCTGTAGTATGAAGACAGCTTTTCATTAATGAAATACATCATACTCCATAAGGCAGTTCTGCAGCTGGCTTCATAACTCACCGGAGGTCCTTTATAGTGTTGCTAGGAACCTGTAAGTAAGGTGTCATCTCATAATTTGCCAGAGAAAGCAGTGCATACAATGGTTCTTCCCTACCAATGACCATTTTTTTTCCACTTTGTTCCCCTAGCATACCTACTGTTAACTTTAACTGGATGAATCTCCTTTGATGATTTTCAGATTGATTAATATTTAAAAGTGTTAAACTGCAGACTGCTTTCAGATAAACCTTAGAAATACCTAGGAAAAAAAGCTTCATGAATTTTTTTTCCAACTGAGGATTTGTGCCAATGATGTAAAAAAGTCATGAGTCAACGAGCAGTGATAATCTAATTCTTCTCACAAATAGATACATCTTGGGTTTTTAACAGGCCGAAGTTTAATGCAGTAGAATAAGTTAACGGCAATTATCTCAGAAGAGCTAAATGATACTTGCTCTAGTCTAGTTGGTTGGAGTTTTTGAAAATATTTTAATTTGTACATAATTGATTGTTGTAAAAAACTTTTGCCTTCTGATTGGAAAGGAAGCCTGCAAGAACTTGTACTCTCTAGAGAGCAGTGCAAATACAAACGAAATTCAAGAAACAAAATGACCATTTCATTTACTCCCTGAGCTGTTTGTGCCTTGTCTATGTATAGCCAAACAAAGGAACATTTAAGGGAATATATTAAGAAGTAGCAACGTAGGCAATCCTAGGATTTGTCATGCACTGTGTTCCCAGACACAAAAACTTCAAACAGGTGAAAATCCTAAAGGTCCCTTTGCTTCTCTTCTGTCTCCTTCCCTCTGCAACATGTCTGCCTAATCTAGACACCACATAAAGCAGGGAAAGTAAGTCAGTCATTTTGACCACCTGTCAGGGAGAAAACCCATTGCTGACAAACCTCAACAGACTTTGCATGAGGAGAGGGAAATGAATGTTGTGTGAGAAGCAGTCTGGGTTGGGTTTGGAGCTGTATACTGGAGGGCACCTGTCCATGGCTTGTCTTCTCCACCCAGCATTGCTCAGTGGCTTACATTGCCCCCACTGTCCTGAGACTAGTTGGTGGACTCAGATGGTTGCATGGTAGTGACTAATTTTTCTCACAAATAGGTTTTTAACACAACAAATTTTAAGGTGACTTAATAAGGCATGAGAAAAAAAACCCATCTCTTCAGAGGCACTGTGAATGGTCAGAGTTTTTTTGCACACCTACATACTCATACAATGATGTAATACACACATAAAATAACTGTCTGAATCAGCCTAGCTAGTTCAACAACAAACAAAAAGTTGCATCATGGGTTTTTTTCAAAGCTTTGCTCTACATTCTTAAGGCACTCACCCAGACTCCAAGAGCATATTTTATGACCAGATTTTTCTTACTTGATTGACTATGGCTGGGCTCCTATATCCATATTTTGGCAGCTAGCTGGGAATTGACAGAGCACAAATAAACCTCACTCATTGCCTTTGAAAAACAGGACTCTTTCATTTCTATACTGGAAATGGACTTAAAAGCCTTCATTTCAGTACTAAAGATTGAAAATATTGTCTAAAGGTTTTACATTAACCATAGATTAAACAGAACTGTCAGGCAGCAATGGAATGAATGAAAGCAATTTCTTACCCTGGCCAATGTTACCTTTTCTCACTTAAAAAAGATCTGATTCATTGTTTGGCATGTGCCCTTTGAACAGTTCTGGTGTTTTCAGAGCCCAGACTTCTTTTCCTCCTGCACCTTTCACAACTATCTTGAAGCTATGCCATCAAAGGATCAGCCAAGGCTTATGCGCTCCATGACAAAGACAAGCAAGCACAATACAACAGGTTTTTTTTTTGTTTTTTTTTTTTGTTTGTTTTTTATCCTTCTGCCTTGTCATCAGTATAGCAGCTTTTTCAGATCCTTAGTTTTCTTCATTCCTATGGAAGGCATACCACAATCAGGTACCATTTTCTTTCTTTACTTCAGTCCAAACAAACTCAGCCTGTTAATTTTCTCTCTTCAACCAATATTAACTTTAATGTATGTTACTGCCTCCTCAAAACTGTTTCATTTCTCATTTTCTTTGTGTTATACACAAAGTGAACTTCTAAATTCTATTACACTTAGTTCTTAACATGTGTTCGTAATTCAGTGCCCTTATTTTTAGATCTTACGCAACATATTTAGATGTCATTTATCATTTTCTTACTCGTTTTTATTTCTCACTCTCTATCTTCCTTTCCCTATTAAGAGGAAAACATAAGAAGAAGAAAAAAAAAAGACAGTAAATTCACTAAAAAAGCCAGTCTTTTATTTTCTAGTAGGCCTTCATGTGAAGCAGTCAACAGAGAAAAATCTGTTGTGAGTGATGGAAGCATAATACAGCATTCACACAAGTGAAGTGGCATGTTTGCCTTGCAGTGATCTAATTTTAACCTTTTCTTTAGTCTGGGAGGACAAACAAAAAGCTGTATGAGAAAATGAGAGTAAAAAACACCTTTTCGTTTAACGTCTTGTACCGGAATGAATGTTAAAGGCCAATTCCCTTCTCGTGAAAGCAAGCTTCTAGCAGGCAGACTGCCATTTCAGATAGCTGCATGCTTTGTAGCAGCAGCAGCAAAACTAGAAATGTTCCCTGCAGCTCAAAACAAAATAACAAAACCTTTATCTGTACAGGTTTATGTTAAAGTGACGTTGTTAAGAACAGCCTGCATCAACTTTAGCTTGCAGGGTGACGTGCCTTTTCCACTCCTTGCAGAAAACAATACAAAGAATGAAGTGGCAATACCAGATTGCAAACAAAAAGACCTGGCAAAGCATGGGGAAGGAACTGACTGAAATATTCAGAAGTGACCAAGGATTATTTCAGCAGAAAAACACTGAGTGTGGTGACACATGAAACGACAGACTAAAGATGAAGCTGGTATCTGTCTTCTCTATTTTCACTTGATGTCTACAGGGAGCAGATATCATTCCTATGGCAGAGACACATTCTAAATATCCACAATAAATTAGGCCTTCAGTACTGTGACTGCTACAGGACGTCCCCAAGGCAAAGAATTGCTGCAAAGTGGCCTCTCCATGGACAGTTCCCTTACTGCTAATAAGTAATTACCCTTGTCCCTCTGCTGTCACAGCCTATCATGATGCCCTGAGAGGAGACTGGTGCTGTGGGAGCTACAGAGCTGGCTTGGCACATGTACTCCAGCAGCAGGGGAGATGGGGCACACAGCCTCTTGGAAACAGCTGACTGGGAAATGATCTCCAAAGTGAGCAGCACAATGAAACCGCACTTCCCCTCTCACATATTTTTTTTCCAGTCGTTCGGATTCATCAGCTCTATGTTGGAAAGCCTCTTGGTACTCACTGGAGATTTTACTGTGCTGATGTGCCTCCATACCAAATATACTGAGAGAATTCCTACTGTGAAAAGAATGAGCTAAGGAGTGGACAAATGAGCACACATATATGCCTAATAAAAATACAAACCCCAAAAATCTGTGGTCTGATATGTTTCAATCATATCTATTTGACAAGTTCCTGCTGTCAGTAAGAATGAAAGAGAATTCAAGGAGGTGGCACATGTATGTGCTTACAAAACATTTTTTAACTGTGTCAGATGGCCTCAGGCTTCTCTTTTAAGGATAGCCATTTTTTTTAGCCTAAAATCTGTCCAAAAGGTTTGGCAGAGAGGATCAGCTTAATAGCTGTACAACTTACAACTCTGCTTAACAATTGTCAAAGTATTCAACGACTTCAGTCACAGGCAGGGAATCCTTAGGCTTCTTGCTTGGTGGGTCACTTGGCCTGTGAAGATTTACAGCTCCTGCCCTGGGACAGGGCTGTTTCTAGGACTCATTTAGGTGTTCTCACTCATACCTCTTTTGCCTTGAGCTGAAAATTGTTAACTCAGTTTCTTAACAAAACTGGATCCAAAGCTCAGCTATTTAAATCATTACCAAACCATTTACCTGACTCATGCAATACAATTATTTCACTTTACAGCTACTGAAGACTAAATTTTGAAAAATGCTGTAATTTCACAATCGGTTTAAACTGCCATAAATGATCCCTGTGGCTGATAGAAGCAATCCCACTTTGCTCCCAGCCCTGATGGTATTTCTGGCACATGGAGTCAGCATTTGCAGCTTTGCCGTTCTGGGGTAAGGAGACCTAGTTTGAAGCCTGTTCAGGACATAACCCGGGGTTCAGTGATGCTGAAACCCACTTCTTGACTTCACAGAATTTCCCAAATGCAGATGTGGCATATGACATAATGAAGCCTTCTCTCAGATTTAGATTCAGTTCAGAATCCATTTCAGATGGTAACTGATACAGAACATTTATAACTCCAGGCCTGGATCTCTATGCAATTAAGGTGCATGGCAATATTCCTTTGCATGTTTATCTTTATTTATAATTTTGAAAGATTTTTTTTACATTCACCACTGATACAATTAATGTTCAAAAACCTTTGTGATAACATACATTACTGATATAACCAGACAAAATTTCCTATATTTGGGTTCAAAGCTCAAACATAAATCCCCTCTCCAACCTCAGAAATGGGATGTACAGTCAGGAAAAATTTAGAAAATCCTGTCATGGAGAGTTTTGTTAATTTTCATCTAAGGATCTCAAGAAAGACATCAGCCATAAATATATAAATACTTCACAAGCCTAAGGAAGGAAAAGTATGCAAAACTTTTTGTCTATGCAAAAGCCTCACCAGATTCAGAGGAGGCTATATCAGCACAAGATGATCAAGTTCAACCACTAACCTCACACTACCAAGCCCATTACTAAACCATGATCCTCAGCACCTCATCTAAGCATCTTTTGAACTTCTCTAGGGATAGTGACTCTACCACCTCCCTGTTCCAGTGTCTAACAACCCTGTCAGTGAAAAAGTTCTTCCTAATTTCCAATCCAAACTTCTTCTCGGGCAACTTGAGCCCATTTCCTCTTGTCCTACTGCTCGTTACTCGGGAGAAGAGACTGACTCTGACATCACTACAGTTCCCTCTCAGTTGTAGAGAGTGATCATATCTCCTCTCAGCTTTCTCTTCTCTTGACTAAACAACTCCAGCTCCTTCAACTGCTCCTCATAAGACTTTTGCTCTAGACCTTTCACCAGCTTCGTTGCTCATCTCTGGACACGCTCCAGCACCTCAATGTCCTTCTTGTAGTGAGGAGCTCAAAACTGAACACAGTACTTGAGGTGTGGCCTCATGAGTGCCAAGTACATGGGTACAATTACTTCCGTAGTCCTGCTGGCCACACTATTTCTGATATAAGCCAGGATGCCATTGACCTTCTTGGCCACCTGGGCACACTGCTGGGTCATATTCAGCCATTTGTAGACAAACATCCTCAGGTCGTTTCCCTCTGGCCAGCTTTCCAGCCACTCTGCCCCAAGCCTGTAGTATTCCATGAGGTTGTTGTGACCCAAGTGCAGGACCTGGCACTTGGCCTTGTTGAACCTCTTCCCATTGGCCTTGGCCCATCGCTCCAGCCTGTCCAGGTCCCTCTGAAGAGCCTTCCCGCCCTCAGGCAGGTCTACGTACACACCTAGCTTGATTTCATCTGCAAACTCAATGAGGGGGAACTTGATTCCCTCATCCAGATGACTGATACAAGATGTTAAACAAAACAGGCACAAACACTGAGCCCTGGGGAACACCACTGGTTGACTAGCTGCTAACTGGATTTAACTCCATTCATCACCACTCTCTGGGCCCAGCCATCCAGACAGTTTTCCATCCTACACACGTTAGGTCCATCCAAGCCACAGGCAATCAGTTTCTCCGGGACAATGCTGGGAGAGAGTGTCGATGGCTTTACTAGAGTCCATGAAGACCCCATCCACAACCTTTCATTCATCCACTAAGTGAGTCATCTTGTAGAAGTTCATCAGGTTGGTGAAGCAGGACCTGCCCTTCATTAGACCATGTTGACTGGTCCTGAACTCTTGACTGTCTTGTATGTGCCTCTCACTGGTGCTCAGGATAATCTGTTCCATAACCTTCCCTGCACCAAGCTCAGGCTGACAGGCTTGTAATTCCCAGGATCCTCTTTCTGGCCCTTTTTATAGGTAGGTGCCACATTTGCCAACTTCCAGTCCACTGGGATCTCCTCAGTTAGCTATGATTGCTGATAGATAATGGAGAGTGGCTTGGCAAGCAATTCTACCAACTCCCTCAGCACTTTCGGGTGGATCCCATCCAGCCCACAGACTTGTGTGCATCAAAGTAGAGCAGCAGGTCACACACCATTTCCCCATGGACTAAAGGAGCTTCATTCTGCCCCTTGTCACTGTACCTCCAGGTACCCAGAGAACAGATAGTTTTACCATTGAAGCAAAGAAGGCATTAAGTAGCTCAGTTTTTTCATCATCCTTGGGCACTGTGCTTCACCCTGCATCCATTAAAGGATGAAGATTCCACTTAGCTCTCCTTTTGTTACTAATGTGTATGTGTAGGCAACATACAAATACTTGGAATGCACAGACCATAAATGTATCTGGACTGACCATACGGATAATCCTACTTCAGACAGCTGGAAATAGCTGCCCAGAAAACAGCACCTTATCTGATAAGTGGTTACGAAATGATGAGTTAGTTAGTGGATAGTGTTACATCAAAGTGAATTATGGAGGTACAAATCTGAAGTTTGCTGAAGAGAACAGAGATAGGACACAGCAATAAAAATGGAATAGACCAAGACAGAATAGGTATCAACCTCTGAAACACTGAGCAATGGCCTGGCCAGGCACACTGTATAAGAATTAGCAGGCTGGCTAGTCTTAGTGTCAGGAAGTGTAGAAATCTTTTTTTTCCAAGGAGATTAAGATAAGACAAAGCAGTTAAGATAAGACTTTGTAATATTTGATGTCTCTCTAAAAGAAAACAAGTACCTGAGGTTGCTTTGCAGCTAATAAGGGTTATGAGCCCTACATGTATCCCTGATAAACCACCACAGAAAATGAAGTCCGCCCATGCGTCTGGGTTCCTGGTATTACTGTATTATTGGGTAAGGACACCTCCAAAAGCACATTGATTCCTAATGCCAAATTAAGGTCTTAATTCAGTACGAACTGAAGGAAATGTGACACCTACTGAACCAAAAAGACATGAAATCATAAAGATCTCTCATCCAAGCTCAAATCATGCCCTAGGCTGCCAGACTTTGAGATCAGAGCCCATCTCACTATGGGGCACAGACAAAGGTATTGCAAAGCTTAATGCGGTAGCACACAGTGAATGAATCAGACATTCTGGTCATTTGAGTAGGTTGAATAAGGTTTAGTACATCAAGATATGGATCTCATTCTTTTGAAAGCAGCAAAACTTTTAATGAAAAATGGACGTTTTCTTAATATAAATGAGTAAACACACTAATTTGCACTTATATAACTCCTTTCATCTCCTCCAGAGCTCAGAGCTTCTTAACAGTGAATGGCAGTTTTTTGGTTTTGTTTTCTTACTTACATTTTAAAGGAAAAAATGAGCCACTTGTAAATGACTTGCACAGAGTTGAGTCAGAACTCAGGTCAATCATCTGCTCTTGTACATTTCTGCATCCTCCTCACTTCCAGTGTAATGGTTTATTGTTTGGGTTTTATTGTTTGCATACAGATTATTACTTGCAGAATGATTTTTTACTTCATTATAAAGATTTATTCTGCAAGCTTTGGAATGTAAAAATAATTTCTATACTATTCAGTTAATTTACAAATACTCTAAGGCTAACTTCATCAGAACTTCTAGAGGATGAACAAAGAATGTGGTAACATGTATTTTAATTCTGGCACCAGCATTGCCTTATGTAGCTCTTACTTTATTCGCTTGTGTAATTTTTTCATGACACTCCATTTTAAAATCTGGTTCACTGCACAAACAGTTGTTCATATACAATGGAAACAATGGCATGTAGGGAGAGGAGGCAGTGGGCAATGAGAACTGCTTTGGCCAGCTTTGCTACTGAAAAAGAATCCATGAATTTATCACCAAATTCACTGTGTTCTGAATGTACTGAGTATAAAATAAGTATGTACTGTAAGTGCTGAACCCACATATCTCAAAGGTTCAATAAAAACGGGCAAAGTCTTTATCTTTAGGTCACTAGTTCAAATCACTAGTAAAAGATATGAGGTTCATTTCTTACTGGAAGAGTGCTAATAGCACTGATTTTCACTCTTCTCGATGCTCTTATTAAAGAGGCAACAGCAGAGGGAATGCATTACCCGCCCTGCCCTAGAGGCGGGTCAAGGCTGAGCACATTGACAGATCTGTGTGTAGGATGTTGTTGCTCACCTTTTCCCTGTTGAATAACTAGGAAATTAATCCCTAGAGTAGTGAAAGTGACACCTTCTGACACCACAGATTCACACAGGCAGATGGAAGGGAAGAATGCAAAGTGCCTATGGATTCGTCCTGCATAAATCAAAAGCCACTCAGAAGTAATTTGTTTTGGACAAGCATAAAACTAATGCAACCCAGAGTCATGCCATCTCCTAACAGATGAATAAGGATATTCAGTAAAGCCATTACAAATGTCCAACTTTTAATTGGTGCATAAAATTTTATGAAACCAGATAATCACATAAACAGTAACAGCATGTAAAAAACGCAACAAGCACACCAACAACAGCTTAATACTAATTCTGACAGAACATATATCATGAGAACCTGTTTACCACTGATATCCTTCATGAACTTATATTGGAAATAAAGGCTGTTAAATTACAGTCAACCCATGAAATCATTACTATTAACATTCATTATTTTATGAAGCAACCTATTGACATTCCTTAGCCTACAGAAAGAATTATGGACTCTTGTTACCTTACTACACCGTAGCTTGACTTTAGATTATAAATTCATCACTGTGTTCATAAGCTCTCTCCAATGTTTCATTGCTTATGTGTGAAATGTGTACACATTTACCAGTCTTGATAGAATCACGACTAGATAGAAATGATTATGTTAAAATGCCAGGGCTTGGCATTCATTCATGTGCAAAAGTGAAGCTGTAGCTCTGCTGAGGATAAATTACAGGGCTGCATAAAACAAGACATGCTTTTTTTCAGTGTCTTAACAAAAAAAAACGAAAAACGTGGTGCATAAATTAACTGTACCATGCTAGTAGGTTAACCTATAATCTTAGGAATTTTATTCATGGGTCATCATTATTGCCTGTGAGGTCAGCTACCCCAAAGGGCGCACTACTCAAGCCTTGTCTACAAATGCTCATGTAGCTCTGCTGACGGAGCCTCTCATGTAGACCCAGGTGAGGCAGAGAGATACCTACTGTTGGAGAAATTTCTCTGGCAGCTCCCTGAATTATATAAAAATCTTTTCTTTTGAAACAACTGCCCATAGTAGTGTTTTTGCT
Organism: Urocolius indicus; assembly: GCA_013401255.1. Lineage (NCBI taxonomy): Eukaryota > Metazoa > Chordata > Aves > Coliiformes > Coliidae > Urocolius > Urocolius indicus. The sequence goes on from WBNH01005911.1 coordinate 32,832, forward strand.
GGCATCCTGACACCTACCAGAAAATGTCTGGTTTCCACGTTGACTTGAGAGGATCAGCAGAACTTTCTGAATGTGCACATAGCCTGACCTAAAGTACTGTAGGAGATACTTATGTAGAGTATGATCACAGAACAGATTTAATTCACTCATTGTCTTTGCTTTGTTTTTAGGTTTTTCTAGTCAATGGAGTTTCCACTGTTTCCCTTAGCTACCTATTTCACAACTGCGCTTGACTGAAGGACCAGGAAGTCATTTCTGGTTTTTTTAACCTTAATTTTCACTTTCTGTTACCTGAAGATTTTCTTTCCATCATTCAGGAGTTCTTTGGTCTCCTTGAATTTTCAACCTGTACATACTTGAAGGGTTCTCGAGATGTTAGGCTTTCCCAGGTTCTCATAGTCATCAATAAATAAAGTGGCTGTAAGTATTCTAAGAGCAAAGACAAAAAATGTCCAAAAGATCATCAAAGATGATCATGCTCTGTCATATACCTGCCTCGTCGCTGAGTGACAGGAGACGGTGCTGACCACTGTAGTATGCACTTGACTACTCTACAAGTTGTTTGGTTATGTTTTTCACTAAGCACAATTTCAAGAGAGTTGTTTTTGTTGAAAAATCTCTTTGCCCCAATCTTTCTGCAAACATATGTATCACTGGTGATGTGCAGTAGTAAAATACTTCTCTTGTCTTGAGTTTTGTGAGGTACCGTATGTGCTCTCAACACTTTATTCCAAGAGTACTGGAGACTTCTCTGATGTGGTCTGATAAATCAGTCCTGATAAGAGCAAGCAGATCTCCAGTCCAAATGGAAATATTCAATTACACAACATTTTCACTTGTCAATGCATTCTGACAGACTCACTTAATAAGTCAATATATTTTCAAAATGGAATTAGACATTGTTGACAGCATAAATCACATTTTTTTCCTAATTTGTGTTGCTTGATCTGTGTAAGTCTTGAGAATTTGAGGATGTCTGCTTCTGCTGATTTGAGTAGGATATTTGTATAACTTTTGTTTTTCATGTTGTTAATCTGGGACATTCAAACATAATTATTAATCTGCCTGGGAGATTTCTACATAGTGTGTATTCAGACAAGGAACATGCCATGATTTGTGCACAGACAAAAACTTGCAGCTGGTTCAGGGTGGAGTTGAATAATATTCCTCCTCATTCAGATGAATTCCAACAGAAATCTGAAAAGAAGGGTCTGTAAGCTCTCATCACTCACACTTGACCCCTACACAGTGCAAGAAAGTAAGTACAAATTTCTCCAGTGTGACAGGGGAAAACAGACTATCAGGAGTGACAGTGGAGGCTGCTAGAGCTAGCGCTGAGGGAGTCTGTTATTCTAACTGCAGTTAATCTGCAATTCCAACTCCAGCCTGTGTCAGATCACCAAGTTGGCCAAAGCTTTGATAGGGATCTTCCTCATCCTCCCCATGCACCATGTGAGCTCAGATAGTACTGTGAGTGAGAAAACTGGTTTTCATTTGAAAACCAGAGAAAATCCAAAGTGAGTAGTCAAGACAATATGGAAAGAACAGAGACAGACACCCTGTGCCCACCTCATTACTGAGGAGCAAGTCTGCTTGCCCAGACTACTCTTCATCTGGCTACCTTTGGGTAACTTCCAAGGCTGCAGTACTGCACCAAGGGAAAAAGCTTCTTCTCCATAGACTCATGGGTTGTATGCTGTGTCTGTCTCCAGAGCACCTGCTCAGCCTTTCAGCCTGAAGAGTGGGTCTCCTTTCCCACTTTGCCCACCACCCTGGTGCCATGCAGTTCCTTCTTTGCAAGGACTACCTCATATCCCTGAAGGAACATTACTCTGCACAGACACATGTAATTTTGAATCATATGGGTGAAAAATAGTGTAAACGTAAAGAAAAACTCTCCACGCTTTGTCAAAGAAAACTTTAGAGTACATTAAGTAAGTTTTTCCACAGGCATGACACAAGGGTTTTTGATATACACATATGTCTCTAAATATGTGTGCAAGTATTCTATGGATATTTCCAACCAGAACTATGCATACAGACTCAGTCATCTTCTGCATCTGGGCAACCAGGCATGAGCTTTCTTATACTCTCTGCAGTGATAAGTCCTGTTGAAAGGTACCATACGACTGGGTTCAGTAGTGCAACATGGCCTTGCTGCACATCACTACACTGTAAAGCAAATTTGCATGTGCTTTGCATGAGGGCAAGACAAAGCCCTTTCTGACAGCAAAATACAACATTGCTATGCTCCCAGGTATTGAAAAGGGAGTTAAAAGATTTTCTTGCTTATGAATAATGTCCCACATAAAAGGTCAATTTTTAGATACTTATGTTTTGCAGACTGTTCTAGATTTTGTTTTAAATGTCACCTTATTCTCCAATAAATTTATCATTTTTTGTTTAAATGAAATGTCCTCCTCCCATTCTGAATGATTTTGTGATGCAATAGCCCTCTTTCAATTTCTCAGTTTCAGTATTTTTTCCCTTCAATCCTGTCAAAGAATGTAGTGCATGTACTGGTTGAAAGGATCTGCATTTCAGTCCTGTAAAAGGTTGTATCATCTATTTTACTGTGTTCAGGTGACTCTCTTCTAGTTGCACATGTTTAAGACTAGCAAAATTAAAGGGATAGCACATTTGACAAGTAAAATATGTTACTAGTGAATATTTGATATATTAGCTTTTGAGAGGTAAATGTGTATGTCCTTTATTTCATAGATGAAGTTCACTGGTTATAGTGCTGTTGGCTTACTATGTGAAACAGAATCCCACATTGGTTTTGATGTACAATTTTCCCACCTGTAACTAGGAATAAAGAAGCTTATCTTCTCCTGGGCATCATAAAGATAAAGAAGCTTATCTTCTCCTGGGCATCATACTGAGACCTTTGTACAAAAAAGAACATCACAAAGGTGTTGGTTTAAAAAAATTGAATAAATTTCTATTTTGTATATTAAAAATTTCCTTTATAATGTATCTCAGTGAAAGCTTAAGTCACCATAAAATTTTTGCAAGCAACAGAAAATTCAAGATGTTGGAAGTTCAAAGTGCTTTCGTGTCTGTCATCGAGACCTCTGGAGTTTGGGGCTGGGATGGGTAGCTAACAGTGTGGGTTGCAGTGACAAGCATATGCTGCCATAGCTGGGGTGGGCTGCCTGCCATCCCAACTGACACCCTGTGCTGGGATACTCCCTGATGTACTGCAGCATGGCATCCTGCATGGGATACCCAGCCAGGCTGGGCACACATAAATGACTGACACATCTGAGGTGGCTGATGGAGACAGTAGACATGAAATCCCTACTTTCCCTAGAAAATCAGATCAGATAAAACATGAATGATGTCTGAATGATATTGTATTTGCAGAATTATTTTTAGTTGCTGTATTAATGAGGAATGCAACTCAGTTTTCCAACTCCACCTATGTTGTGGTTTAGGCCCATCCAGGAACCAAGGACCACAATCATCCATAAGCACCAAGGGCCTTTGGAATGCTGTAAGGACAGGAAGGGCTCAATTGCTGCTTATGGTCCCAGGCAAAACAGACAAGACTACTCAATTTGGGGAAGAAAACAGAAATTCATTTAATGCACTAACAACCAAAAGCATAAAACCCAAAAACATTACTAATATGAAACAACAGAGTGGAACAATAATGAATAGCACAACCAGCCCTTTAAGACCACCTTCTCCCCACTCCTCCCTCTTTCCAGGCTCAGGGCCCTGATCCCTGTGTCTTTACCTCGTCCCCACCATGAACTGCTCAGGAGGGCAGGGAATGTGCATTTCAGTAAGTCTTTTCCTGATGGCTCTTGCCATTTTTCTTTCCTCAGGGCAGGCAGGCTTCCATAATGTACAATTGTCATGGGTTTGTGTGAAGTCACTTTGTGCTTGGTTAGAGAAGGAGAAAGCTGCAGTGTTAGTCTCACTAATAATTTCTTTAAACATCCCCCGGCTCTGAGGTGGACACAGCTCCAGCTTGGCGGGGCAAATCTTGTGCCTCTGCCATCACTATTTAAGAAGGGAAATCTGAGTTGGAAGAGAAGGTGAAGGAGTGGTACAAGATGGACATGACCATGTGAGCCTTACCTTCAACTTCTTGCTATATCCATGATATGAGATCTTATCATAAATAAACTCCAAAAGAGATAAATCAAGACAAAAAGGGGTCAAGTAGGTATTGGGAATTAGGATATGCCAATTTGCACTGCTCATCTGGAAGATTGTTGAAGCCATTTTCACATTAGTGGATGCATCCCGTTGGTTCTCCTGTGGGATAACAGCACTTCAGGTAAACTGACAAAAACTGACTAAAAAGGATCTGCAGAGAGAAGGTAATTACAGCCCACCAAACTCTTTCTGAAATATCATGGCCAACCAGGTGGTTTTCAACCTGCTTCAGTCTTAAGCAAGATGTCAGAAGGACAAATCTATTTATATCTAATTAAGAAGGGCAAGGAGCTCTGGTAAACTTTATTTGATAATTGAAGAGAAGCTGATTGTCAGTGGCTGGAAAAAAGAGCTTACTAAATGATTAGCTTACCAACTTCTGCTGAGCTGTAATATGACACAAACTGAAGAATGAATACACTTCATAGCAATCTTGGAGCCTAATGCAAAAGAAATTTCACTGTTACTAAACACCTCTTCCTAAAAAGCTCCTTGAAGTCCCAATTTTTTCTTCGGAAGCAGGTGAGAAGCCTTATTTCTCAATGGTGGGAGCTGGTCATTGCTTGCATTCTTTTCATAGGACTGGTTATCTGCTATAAGCATAGTTATCAACTGGCCCAAAAATGCAAATGTGATTACATTCATATGGATGTATTTAATGGTCACTTTCGGCTTACATTTTTGATCTAAAGCATACATAGCATTGATAGCTAGGTTTGATTAAAACATGGTTAGCAGAAAGAAATGAATGTTAATCAAGAGTATTGAAGATGAAGCCAAGCTGAATGGAAAACCAAGACTGAACTTGTATGATTATTTGTAGTGTCAGATTTTATGAAGGGAAAAAAACTTAATAGAAGACAGAGGACACTGCCTGCTAGTTCAGGAATCTTGAACTTCAACATGTAAGTTTACCTTTGAAAGGATGAATAGAGTTATATCATGAAGAGAAACTTTATAATTTCGTTTCTTGAAGGCAGAGGAAGGGAAGAATGTGTTAAAAGTAAAACAGTTAAGATTACACTTTGATTACACCTCATTAACAACTAGAAATATGAAGAGGACTCCTGTGGTCTCCCTGGTGCTGACTGACTCTTTCTGTAATTGACTAACAGATGTGCAGTTTTATCACATTCAGGTTTTCCATACCTTCTTTATGGGCAGAAGTTTTGATCCCATAAAATAAAACTGGATGTTAATTTTCCTAGCAGCTGATCAAAATAAATTATATACTTAACCTGTTTAGCCTCTTGCTGTTGAGTGGCCAAAATGGACTTCTTAGAGATCTCACTTGGTCAGAGCCAAATGGAGGTCAGAATCATATTGTATACACACAAGAAAATATAAGCTCATAGTGCTATAAATTACAGGGTGTATTGCATTTATCTGTATGATTGCTAGGAATATGATCAATAAGCAACACATTATCTTTCATTGGTAAGCTTGTGATATGCCTTAATAATCTTCCTAAGATTAATTCTGTCTCATAAATTAGTAGTCAGATATCATTCCCACCAATATAGCTGTTTGCATTTATATAAGAAAGAACTTTGCATCGTCCTACGATGGACTGTGGAAAAAAGGAAAAAAAAATCCCTTTTCAGGCTTGTCATGTAAGATACACGTAAATATTTTCAAATGTATTTGACCATTGACACAACTGTCTGAAATTCAAGGACAACTTTCAAAACATAGCTTAGTTCAAGGTTGGTTTATGAATATCTACATTAATATGTCATTGTAAAACTATTTTGGGATACTTTACCAGTGACCTGAAGGAGAAGGTCTCATTATTCTCTACCAAAAGCCTAATAGTCTTCCAACTACAAACTTATAGAAGAATTTTTTAAAAAAAATATTCTAAGATTATTCCCACCCTGGACAAGATCTCAGCTAATTTAATACCTATAATTATATCTTCTTGAAGCAAATTGCTAATCATCTCCCTAAACAGCAGAAGGAGGGATTGTGGTGTTATGTACATGTGGCTACACTGGTTCTAGGGTAATTTCACTGTGAGACCAAACACCAGAGCCTGTTCCACAGCGGGTTGCAGGATCTTTGGCGAGTTATAAGCCTGATATAAGACAGGTACTGATGTTGCATAAGATGTGCCTAATGTTCATGCAATCAGATTTTGTTTGATTTTGCTGTGTAGACCTAAATTCTATTTGAGTAGGAAAGCCTGTGCCAGGAAAGAAATTGACTCTATCTTCTTCCCTGAATGGAGATATGTTTTATTTCTCCATGGTCAAGAACTGTGGCTCATTTTTTTGAAAGATATTGAAAGTGACTTGTCATGTTCCTCAGATGTGAGAGTAAGTTGTGATGAGGTAAAATGTAAAATGCATACAACTGCAAGTAAATTTTTTCTGAGATTTTTTGTAAATTATTAGCAACATACATCTGGAAAATAAATATCTGCTTGCCAGTGGCCAAATAGCTTTAGATGACAATACTCATCTTTGCTCAGAAAGGGTACCCTGAAGCTACCATTGGAAATGAGCCATGAGACAAGCGATTATTAAATATAAGGGAAGGTTTGTTTGCTCAGGTTGGGCTGTAGCTTAGGAATGTGATGTACCTGTTACAAGTTGATCATGGTTAATAACCTGACACTTCCTGTTCTAGGACTAGCAGGATAATACAGCTTTCACTTGCTTTTTAAATTTTATTCTTGCTAGGAAATCAACCTCAAGATGGATTAGGGATTTTTTTTGTTTTTTTTTAATTAGAGGAATGTAACTCTTTGCCAAAAAGTTGGCTTCGGATTATTTAAAAAAAAAATATTAAACTAGCCTCAACAGAAGATAAAAGCACAGTAACATGATGATACACAGTAAAATATTCTGTGCAGATAAGGTTTTAATATCAGTAATAAAAAAATAAACATCATTGTGTGGTCTTGGTACTTTTGCAAACCTTAAAATATACTACATAGAAGTTAATGTTCATTCGTTTTACTTAAATAAATATGACCAGAGAAGAACACTGTGATTAAGTGGGATGACGGATAAATTACATGGAAATGATGTAAAATTTAGTTGTTATCACTTATAAGCCTGCTAAATCTAAGTTAAGATTCACTTATAGTCCAATGCCCACATTGGTGGATTTGGTGTAGAAAGACAAGCTTAAACTTGCTTGTTTCAGGTCTGAATAGAGAGAGACAAAAAAATTTCCAGTGCTTTCCAGTACTAGCGCTACTCTAGAGCTCCCACCAGTGCTACTCTGATGGGAAAAAGAGAAGGGTTCATCATAAATGAAGCCACAGTTGATTCAAGTATTTGAGCTATAGTATAAATAAGACAATCTTTTAATGACAGTACAGCTATTAAACAGTAATGAAGAACTGAAAATCAAGTCTGCATAATCACTCTTCAGCTAAATGATGATTTCACAGATGGAAGAACAGATGAAATTCAGCCAAACAATGTTAGGGGCAAATGAATAGGCAATAACATACTTAGGAAGCATTAGCCTCTCTTCATTCTCAAAGACAGTGACCCATTATTCACAATTAATAAACCCTGAGGTACAAAGGGGACAGAGATAGTGGCTGCCTAAGATCTGTTCAAATCCACACAAAGAAACAAGAGTAGAAAATTGTATGTTACATTGCATCTTTAAATAAAACAGCGCCTCAAATAACTGTCATATTTTCAGATTAAAATGAAAGTCCTGCTAAATTATGATGAGTTTCAACTCTCCTCCTGGTTGTGGTGAAAGTCACTTTTGCTATAAGTTTAAAGGACCATTGGTTAGGAAGCAGTTTAGCTTTCCTTTGCTCACAGTCCTTTCTAGGTCTGGCACAAAGAAGCATGCAAAAAGAGTCACCAGCCCTTAAATGCCAGCTTGTCCTTGAAAGCTGAAAACTCACAAATAGTGCACTATTATCTGTTAGTAGTAATGAAGTTAAAAATGAGGAATGCATCACGTGACAAGCACCTGAGCCAGTAAAAACCCAAACCAATGGCTTCAAGAGATAAGTGGCTGACTCTTTTCATTTTGATAACTATCAAATCAGTAACTTTGAAAAAGGAAAAATGTCTGACAGTAAATGGATAATATCATTATGAGGAAAACCAAATGCTAATAAGTCTAGTTTTCATAAATGTGGTTGGATACAGTTGTTACATTTTTCCTCTGGAAAGCTCCCAGAAAATTGTGTGGGTTTTGTTTGTTTGTTTTGTCACCTAACAGTGTGACTATAATTTTTGTCTTGGAAAAATAGACACTCACATGTGCTCTTTTTTGAGTATATTTTACTCTCTAGTACATGTCAAAAGACAGCTTTTACATTAAGGCCATCAGTATGAGAAAAGGACAAGTAAAGCTTTATAGTAACTGCACTGTATAAAAACTTAATTTTGTTAGTGACTACCATACAAAATATTTTACATTGCTGGGTTAAATTTGGTTCTGCAATAATGATGCTACCTTTAGAACCGCTATGGTATCTAACATGTAGCCTTGACAAGCAGGATTTCTTCCTCTGCAGTTCTCTTGCAGTTTTCTAAGTCCTACCTCTACAGAAGTTCAGACTTGTAAAATTACAGGTATAATAGAAAAAAAAAAAAGAAAAAGGAATTGATGATTATCTATTTGTTAAATACCAGAACTACAGACCATCTAATTAAATCAGTGGACAGCATGTTTAAAAACCAATCCAAAGGAAGTACTACGTGGCATGATATAACTGATGTACGCAAGTCATTTGCACAGGATAATGTAAACAAAATACCAAAAAACGTAAGTGAAAGTCAGGCTGGATAGCTAAGTGAAAGTGGAAGATAACTTTGCTGGACAGAAGGTCAGTTCTTGAAATGAACAACTTGCACAACTGAGCAGTGAGGGACCATTGCTGATTGCAGCTTTCTGTTCAGGGACAGAATCTGGGAGACTACAACCAAAGGGAGTATTGCTTTGTATATGGCATTTTAGTATATTCTTTCCCTTGTTGTTTTCTACTCATCAGTGTCAAGTGCTATGCTGCATGATATTGGGTTCTTGGGTTTTTAATCCCAATTTAGGACAAGTTTTACCTTGTTTTGAGGCATGTCATCTTGCTGGTTAAAACATTAAACATAACAAAAACTATTAAATTTTGAGGGTGACAGAGCAGTGGCACAGGCTGCCCTGGGAAGTTATGGGGTCTTCTTCCTTGGAGGTCTTCATGACGCATCTGGACATGTTCTTGAGCAATCTGATCTAGGTGGACCTGCTTCTGCAGGGGCATTGGACTAGATGATCTCTAAAGGTCCCTTCCAACTCCTATTATTCTATGATTCTATGATTCTATGGTTACTTTGTGCAATGATTGCATTCATGACACAGTATATGACATCTGTTTTCTGTGAGGGATTGGTTCCTGTTCCCTTCTCCTTAGACGAAGGGAGGAGGCCAGGTTCTGCATTCATGTTGCACTATAATTCTGAAAAACATACACTAGAAAAAATTGGCCCCACCACCCCAGGTACCTAAGAAGTATGCTTGGGGAAAAAGCCAGAATGTAGTGAAATGTATATACTAGTCCTTAAAAGTACATGACATCCTGTCTTTCCAGACATGAAAAATCTCTACTGGTAAGTAAAGCAGCTTATGGGATGGGGATGGTTAGAAGGCAGTATAGGAAGATGACTCCTGAAATTACACATACAGGAGCAAATGAAGCAACGAAATGAATGTGCCATTGCAGGCATTGAACTTGTCTCTAGCAAAGCTAAATTGTAAAAATAATCTCTGAGTTACTAGGACCTGAAATATGATGTAGAGTTGCAGAGGGTTCATGTCAATCTTCTACCTTACTGTATAAACACGCAAGTCACAAGCCTGTGACTATGAAAGCTTCGGCATGCCTATTACAGGGTTTTAGATGGATGGTAGTGGAAACATTGCTTGAATTCCAGGAGGTTTCCAGAGTCATGAAAGACTGAAAGAATTTTGCTGGAAATGGGAAGATCTTATAGAAAAGTTGTGCAATATTGACTTCACAAAACTAACCCTTGAACTGTGTTAGATATATTTTACAAACAGATTTCTTAAATAAGCATTGGATAGTGAAAAACTTAGTGGGTCATTATGTAGGTGTCAAATATGGATCAATAGTGAATTCCAAGACACCTAATGTATGTTTTACTGGTTTTGAGTGATTTTCATCTTTAGAAAAATGGAAAATCAATGTTGGTGGAGGAGTGGAGAAAGATACCCATATTTTTGGCTTATAGACAAAGTGGTGTCACCTTTGTAGGACTTAGAAATACTATGTATATAGCGACAACATGGGTATGCAGATAAAGAAAACTTTTTTTAAGAGATAAAGCGTGTGAAATGTACATGATATGAGGTGTATTGTGGTCTATTTAGCACAGCACCATATTAAGGATTAACCAAATGTGTCAGTTCAAATTTCATTTAAAATTCTGGTGCTGTTTTGTAATGAGTGATCAGTACCAAATCAGCAGACATTTTGTAAATATAACTTCCTGTTCCTGTTTAGGTATCGCTAGTACACCTCATGTATTCCTTGTAACTTCTCCAAGCAGAGCCCATCTGAACAAACTAAAAATTATGTTAATTACAGGGGTTTTTTAATTGAAGTTTTTTTCAACTTAGTATTTCCATTATCCTTTCAGAAAATATTGCAATTGCAAATCACAATTTCACCACAAACTACTCTGCCCTGGTGAGGCCTCATCTGGAGCACTGTGTCCAATTCTGGGCTCCACAGCTCAAGAGGGACAGAGAACTTCTGGAGAGATTCCAGCACAGGGTGACCAAGATGATCAGGGGACTGGAGCATCTTCCTTATGAAGAAAGGCTGTGGGAAATTGGGCTTTTTAGTCTGGATAAGAGGAAACTGAGGGAGAATCTCGTTAATATTTACAAATATCTAACTGATGGTGTCAGGAGGTTTAGGCATCTCTTTTTTCTGTTGTATCTAACAACAGGACAAGGGGTAATAAGATGAAGCTGGAACACAAAAAGTTCCACTTAAACATAAGAAAAAACTATTTAACTGTGAGGGTGAGGGAGCCCTGGCACAGGCTGCCCAGAGGGGTTGTGGAGTCTCCTTCCTTGGAGATTTTCAAGACCCCCCTGGACATGTTCCTGTGCGACCTGATCTAGGTGAACCTGCTTCAGCAGGGGGATCGGACTAGATGATCTCTAAAGGTCCCTTCCAACCCTACCATTCGATGATTCTATGATCAGAAAAAGTTAGTTTTTCTCTCCCTCAAATAACAAGAACAACTAGGTTTTTTTTTTTTCTATATTCTTGCATCTCTAGATAGAAGAACCATTTGGCTTGGCTCCTCCATTATTTAATAAGATGAAAAAAAAATGCCTGGTGCCTCTGCAGTGAGGGGAAAAAATTGTATGCTTTCATGTCCAACAAAATGTCATGAAAAATGTGTTGCAATGCTGTAAAAGAGGTTAAACTTAAAGATTAGCATACGTTACACTCCTATCCCATGGAGGTCTGAAACTTAAATGTGACTTTTTGTGCAGGCAAATCCTGGGAAACATTAAAAACTGAGCTTTCTGCATGTAACTAACACAAAAGCAAAACAAATTGACTATATTTTAAAGAGCATGGTACAGCAGGAGAGGGCAAATATTTCAGATGTCAGGTGACAAAAGAGGAATTTTAGTCAAAGTTAAATTGTCAGCATTTCACTCCTGAAAATGATATAGTTGAAGCAGTGTAAACTTAAAACATGCTAACTCTGACAACCCTAAAAACCTCTACAGAGAAAAAAAAAAAATGTTTTTAACTTTTATTCCATTAAACAAAACTAAATCTAAATCCTTCAGTAAAAACTTTGTTGCATATGAATAGCAACCTCTTTAACATGGCTCAGAGGGTGATAAGAAATCTATAAGGAAAATTAATGAGGGATGACTACTTATGAAGTTAGTAGCTGAAGTAGCTGACCATCTTTGGGAACATTAATGTCTAGAAGTGTTGGAATGGAAGAGATGAGGAAATTTAAATCGTGCATCTTCCTGTGTAAGTGCTAGCCCAGGCTTCTGGGAAAACATGACTGCCAGGATCCAGAGGCAAAAGGAGCTCGGAGAGCTTGCCATGTTGCTTGTCTTCATGCTTTGAGCATAACAGGAACATCTCTGTGCTGTGCCAGCATCACAAGTTTAGCTGGTCTTCCACGTCAGTTGCTCGGGCAGAACCTCTGAGCTATGGCATGGATCCAAGTACACCCCAGCCTGTCCCCCTCTGGCCTGGATAGCAACACAGACTGGCTGGAAACCTGCTCAGAAAAAAAGAAACAGTAAGGAGTCACATTGCCTGTGGAATGATCCTGTATTGTTCAGGTAACCAGAATATGCCAATTATTGTCAGTTAATGCTTGGCATGAAAGCTGTGGCTAGTGCAAAAGTAAAAAATAGACAAATTTCAAAATGATGCATTAATATGTCTACCAAGAAGTACAGATCTGCATTTTACAGAGATATAGACGTTTATTGCAATTTGAACACTAAATTAATTGTTCTAGAAAAGCATACATCATTGTAGGGAGCTCGATGCAAAAAGAAGTCAGGTGTCAGTTCACCAGACAATGCATATTCCAGCATTACTTTCCAGTTCATTCAAGCATAATCTATCCTATTGAAAAGTTTAATGAGGAAGAAGACAGCATAGCTCTGCCAAAAAGCAAGATTTTTCCTGGTTTAGTAGCAGAAAAGTTAATCAGTAAAAGAAACTGAAAAACTAGCTGAGCAGGTTTTCCAGGGCACATTGTAAACTGAGAAAAGTTAGAATGAATAGAAGGGTAGTCCTGGGAAGGACAAAAGAACTGTAAATGCAAACCTTTGGTGTTCTATCACACACACAGACTGCATGATAGGCCGTAAGGTATTTAACCATACCCCAGAATAATTTGTACGCAAAGTACATAGATGGATATGGCATGCCAGGCACAGGAAAGGAACCCGGCAGAGGACATCAGTGATGTTTTCCTGGTGTGGTAGTTGGTCTTACGAGAAGGGACTCGCACCTGCAAACTGTTCCAGGAGGAACAGTTTGTTCCAGGAGGAGTGACAAAGTACACCTCTACTGATGGGTGGCCATTGGTGGTACAAGGGAGCTAGTATCAGAGTCTCAGTTCTGGTGGTCTGGCAGAGCAAAGAAGAGTTTATATATCCTGCAGGGTCCTGAGACTGCTATTGTCCTGGATGGAGGAGTTGCAGCTTGCAGGAAAGGTGGCAGGGCTGCCAGATAAATGCCACTCAGTCAGTTCTGCCATGTAAGTGTTTGGATATTCAGTAAAAATTGAGAAGGTGCTACCAATAGGGAGAAAATTGCTTATTTTGTTTTGTGCTTTCTGTTGGAAACACAGGATTCCATCTTCATCCTTCATACAAAATGCTGAATATACAATTCTGATAGATTAATGGAAAATTTAGATCTATTGGATGAGTTCAAACACAGACGTGGTGTGTTTCCTGTCAAGAATAGGAACTTGTTGCTCAAAGGCAGACTATTAATCTTGGAGACAATAAAGGTACAGTTAAAGCTACAGGTACAGTTTGAAAAGGAGGTTATGAATCACATGATCATCTAAAATGTTATTCAAATTTGTGAAGTTCTGGGAAACTTTTATGGGAAAGTTTTCTTTTTTTCCCTTTATTTTAAGGAAAATGTGACAGTTCTTGTTCAGTGGGAATCACTCATTTGATTTCTGTGAGATGCTTCAATAGCTCACTTGTTCAGAGTGTGGTTTTGCTTAACAAGTGTCTACGTCATGTGAATGAGTTCTATTTGTATGAGGTATACCTAGAACTGATGTTCACCAACTGTACACAAAACCTTAGTTATTAGAAACAGGCAAAGTAAATCATGGTGCAGATTGGGATTCAGCAGGAAACTCAGATAAGGAAACAATGCTTGATAATAGCCAGGTATTTGATACCAGAAAAGCAACTGGTATCGGTCTTTTACAAAAATGCAGAGTTTGAAACTATAGACTAACATATACAGATATATACTTTGATGGAATAAACATCAGTTGCTGTTGACAAAGTGTGAAGTGTAATGGATTGACAGAGTGAACAGTTTTACAAAAAGCAGTAGCTTCATGATTGAAACTCATTTTGTAGCTCAAAATAAGGGTTTGTATTTTAGTGCTTATCTAAAGGTACAAAGAAGAAGGCAAATAGAATAGCCTGGCAGTAACATTCCTATAGCCTTGGACTACGGAAGACATTAAAATGTCTGGCAATAGGCCATGCAATGACACCATACAGGAATATAAAGGTTTTTTTCTGGATACTTTTCTTCAAGAACAGAAACTGTGATCCACATAAGAAGTTTTAAATTGACCTATTGAGTTCTTATTACCTCTCTAAACAGAACACAAACCAGTTTCTTTGTCTGTTTGAAAAGTAATTGTTAGTTGTTTACTATTTCTGTTGGGAAACATGTAATTTACTTAGAAGATTTGTTTTTTTACAGTACCTTGATGTTGATGAGTTGCATAGAGATCAGGCATCAAAGACCATTAATAAAGCACTTTTTTTTGTGTGTGTGTGAAGCCTTGTATGAAAGGAATATAAGATTTAAATATCTTTTTTTAAGAAAGTATTTGTACCATAAATTTGAGTGCTGTTACCAGGAGTAAAGTCTGCAATTCTTTTCTAAACAAACAGTAAAAGTTAAATCCTCCAAATCCTACCAAATAATCAATTGTCTGGGTAAGAAATTAAGTGAAGAAGCTGGACACTTGACAGGGCATTTTTGTGCTATGATAGCAAAAGGAGCGAACATGGGTTATTGTTAGCAGCTGTCAGTGTGTAAGAAGGCAGATCAATTAAACCAAAACAGTGTAGGGCAAGCAAAGATAGATATTAGTAGAAGAAATACGAAATAGATAATCTTTACTGACGAGAAGAAAAAGGAAAGTGTTAGAAATGTCACTGTGAGTTTAATTAAGTTCTGCTAGGATCACTTATGTGGCCTTAGTAATTATGTTTATTGAATAAATTTGGCAAAATGACTAGAAGTGTGGTGATGAAATTCAAAGGCAAAGTTTGGAAGAAACTTTAAAAGAAAAGAGAAGTAGAATATTTTGCACAAAATGGATATAGCATAAAAAGGAATAAAATTCATAGTACAAGAGGCAAGGTGTTGCATGATAGACAATATTGTAAGCTACGAGTCTGTCGTGGTTTAGGCCCATCAGGGAACAAAAGACCACGATTAGCCTCAAGTACCGAAGACTTGAGGATTGCTAAAGGGCAAGGAGAGCTTAATTGCCGCTTAAGGTGCAGGACAAAACAGACCAGGCTGCTCGACTTGGGGAAGAAAACAGAAAATAATTTAATACCAACTAAAACATAAAACCCAAAAACAGAACCAAAACAAACCAACACAGAATGGTACAGAGATGAAGAGTCCGACCAGCCCTTTAAGACCACCTGCTCCCCACCTCTCCCCTCTTTCCAGGCTCAGAGCCCTGATCCCGGTGTTTTATACCTCTGTCCCCCTGAACGGCCTGGGGGGCAGGGAGTGGGGGTTTCAGTCAGTCCGTGCCTGGTGGCTTCTGCCGTCTCACCTCAGGACAAGTGGGTTCCGCACCAGTCCTCCTTACAAGTCCGTGGGGTACCTCACACACACGGCAGCCCTGCACGGGCTGCACCGAGCGCATTTGTCCCAAAAGTTGCAGCTCCTCTCTGCCTCTCGTCTGGGGCTGCTCTGCGGTGCACAGGCTGTCCAGCATGTCCTGTGCCATGGCTGCCTCCCCCACACAGTCTCCAGCCCGTCCGGGCGCACTCACACGGAGCTGCTGCTGCTACTGGCTCTCAATCCTGCCGTTGCTATCCATAGGTTGCAGGGGTACAGCCTGCACTCTCACCACGGCTTGCAGAGGGGTCTCTGGTCTGGTGCTCCGACTCCGACTGTGGGGTCCGCATTGTCATCTTCATCTTGTACCACCCTTACACCTCCTGACAGGCACATCAAATTCCCGTCCCTAAATAGTGATCACAGAGGCGCCAGATTGGCCCAGCCGAGCCAGGGGGTGGGTCTGAACCCAGGAGTCGGGGGAGAGTCTAAAAACTTATCAGGTCTTCACTGTAACCTGCTCCCCCTGTTACCAAGCAAAAGCAACTCCTTGCTAAACCATGACAGAGTCTCAGTCTATTATGTCACAAAAGGAAAAAAGCCTGGCTGTAGCAAAGGTTATTTTAGACAGTTCTAGAATTTGCTAGTGATGTTCCTTGTAGAGAATGAAGCAATAATGGCACTGTATATTGCAGTTAGGAGACTTAACCCCATTTAGAGAAACTTACGCACTGCTGCTTCAAAATATTGCTCATTTACATAAGGACAGTGATGACCAGCATAATGCCTGGGAGTTTTATTTCATTCACTGATGAAACCTTGCAGAAATAACAGGATTATCTGTCCCTAATGAACAGATATACCTCAAGAGGGAATAGAGATGAGGAGAGAGAATGGGAACATGTTCTGTCTTGTGTATATAACAGCATAAGCTGAACTCGGTGCCTGTTCTGTATGTGGTTTTTTCATGATGAACATTCTGTATAACATCTTTTTTTTTCCCCATGGTTTACAAGAAGCTCATTGAAAATAATGGGAACACAGAAAGTGTAACTGTAATGGTAGGTCATCTAGTACCCTGGGTGCCACTCTAATCAGTAAATGTACGTTCATAATTCCTTGTTTAATTGTAAAAGAAGAAGTCAGTATTAAAATTGTGGTGCTTTTAACACTACAAATTTAAAGGACTTTTACCCTTAGGAAAGCTGCATTTGTGCTTTTGTGCTCTATGAAATAGGGCAGGGGGACAGATGTACCAGACAATAGTTGGATTTGGCTTTTTTAGTTACAAATGCTAGAGGTGCACTCAAAAGTCACAGGCACAGATATAGCATTCAATAGCAATGAAGTGAAATTCTGTAGGTTTAAATTTAGTTTCAATTAGGACATGACTAGAGATTAAATAAACAATACATTGAAGCAAGGTCCCATTTTTCAGGCACTTGTTTGTTCTTTAGCATCCACGGTGCATACTTCAAGCAATATCAGATTTACATTGATTGATTGAAGAGCTCATTTGATAAAATACAATAGAAAATGAAATTACAGGCATCAGAAGGCATCTAGACACTTTTAACCATTAGGTAAGATTTAACACATGCCTATAAGTAAAAAAAATAAGAGAACCATGAACAGAACAAGAGTAACTGGTATTTGTTTGGAGGAAATAATAACTAGAATAGCACAACCAGAGTCAATATGTATTGAAGTGTGCCATAACTGTTAGAATGGAAGTATGAAAAGAAATGGAAGCAAGAAAATAATGCTTTTAAGGAGGATTGTTCTTCAGTAGATGCTTGTGGCTGATTGTTTACATGTTGAGTGTCCTGCTGAGGACACTGCACTCAACTGAGGACTGACAAACTGGGAATGAAGCAAAGTGAATTTAGGAAAAATGAAGATAAATTCCTGAGAGGAAAGTGATGATTACAAGGGCTAAAATACTCCACAAACAAATCTATTATACTGACGTACCTCTATGGTATAAGATTTCATTTTTCTGATTACCATGTTCTTGCAGACCCCTACAGTGGAAGGAGCTATGTGAATGCAGCAGCTTAATGAACATGGAGAGGTAGGAGATATATATCAGGGCAAGCACTGCTGGTGTGCTGAGAAACTAATTACATCTTGGAGGACTGTAATCCAGAATGGTATAACTCTAAACTAGAGAATGCTGGATAGTCATAAAAGATGTACTTCATACCAGGGTATATAGGAGAGTAACCCAAGCCACAAAGATAAGGAAGAGAGTATAGCCATATTGATCCAAGACAGGAAAAGTGGGGATCACTGTTGTTAGAAATGGAAGTATACAATGTTCAAGAAACATCTGAAGAAACAAAAGAGGAAGGTGAACTGCAGCACATTAAAAGTTAAAGATTTCATGGTTAAACTACTCTAAATCACTGAAAGATTAAGTGCTGTGTTTAAACTATTTGTCTTTTGCTCAAATACACTAACTATAGCCAATTAAATTTGCCAAATTAAGCTTAGCAATGCTACATGCTGTTTCTCATTAGAAAGTTACTATTTAAAAAAAAATTACTACTTGAAATGTAATGGTAAATAGATTCTGTATGGATTTCCAAGGGTGCAGCCATCTGACTCTCTGGCTTAAGAGTAAGTTGATGTCACTGCCTAGCATTTTTCCCAGGCAAAAAGGAAAAATGTTATTTTCTTTCTGCAGCTAAAACGCATGAGGAAAAGGACACCTGCTTTTTGTAAAACTAAGAAAGTGATAAAAGTATCTCAGGTACTATTACATCACTTCTGCTCCTGTTCAGTAAAACCAAGGCTGCAACTCCTGCCTCCCTCTGGCTATAAGGCCTGGAAAAATACTGCAAAATCTAGCGAAAAATCCAGAGAAGGACTAAACAGACGTAGACTTTCTGAGCTGAAGTGAGCATGACGTAAGATGATACAGAATTTACAGCTCTTTTTAAAGGCATAGGAATTATTACATCTTTATTTCAAAATGTTCTGCTGCAAACACTTAGGGATTAAGACTGCAGGATGCTTGCTAATGCCTTAAGGCGCAGCTCTACTTCCCAAAAGCATGCTGAGTTGAAGAAAACTCTATACTTACTGCTGAAATGCAACTTGCCAGAAAGACAGGTAGCTTCTCAGATATTCTTTAGGACTTTTGCTGTAAATATACAATACAAACTGATGACATCAGCAAAACTGATCTTACTTACTGTATCCACATTAGGAATGCACCTGTGTTATTCCCAACCCCACTGTATGAAATTATTCCAAGGATTGACTCCATAGCTCCTGTGAAGTAGGCTGTTGAAGGGACGGGCAGATTTGTGAGGAGTAGCCCATTGCTCTTTGCTTGTGTTCTGCCTGTTCAGAGGACAAGAAACATCTTTGGATTTTGTCATAACAGAGGGTCCCTGGAGACTTCCTGGCACAAGTGTTCAAATTCATGTCTTCTAAATTTGATAGTAAAGCTGAGAAAATGTTCTAGAGATCTAGGAGGGTGAGTTGCTCCCTGTGCCTCTCTCCAGGGATCCCTTTATGCTGCATGGCCACAGGGGATGATGGAGAAAGAGACAGGCTGACAGCCCAAAGCAGACTTTGTTGGCAGGTGCATGAGTAGTACATACTTGAGGAAGATGATCCCAGTAGTAGACTGGATTTTAGGAAGAAAATAATCGTCCTCCATAGTTTGATGCAGGAAGAGTACACAAGAAAGACTTTTATAGCCACATATAGGAACAGAAAGCAAATTTACAGGCAGTGACAGTAGCATAAATTAGCACCTCAGCTTACTAAAATAATAAATAACAGCTGGTCCTGACTAGTGCTTTTCTTAAGCATCAGGTGCCTCTTAAATTAAAAACAAAACAACAAAAACCAGACTCTAAACCCTGCCTTTCTTCATCTTTGCTCTACTCTAGCACAGTCTAAAATGCTGGAGGTATACCAAATGTTAGACTCTACAGAGGAAATAAATATGTAGCCCAGAAGACTAATGGCTGGAAAATCTCATCTTGCTGTGCTATTAGTTTCAAGCTTCTATTGTGCTGGTGCAAGGTACTAGATCTGATACATTAACCCTAGCAAAAGCACCCTTGGACTAGGAGGCCTTATTAGCCTAAAGCTGAAAGGAAGTATGTTACCAGAAATAGCTTCTGACACTGTAAGGTAAAGCCACCAAACAAGTCAGCCATGAATACAGTACAATTCATAAGAACACAGGCCTCCTCAATACTTCTACTCCTCTGCTCCCCCATTTTGGAAGAAAATTCTGCCTGTACTTGTGATAACACTCATCAATAACTCTTTCTATCTGTCATGGTTTAAGCATAGCTGTCAATGAAGTTCCACACAACCCCTTGCTCACCTTCCCCCCTACATGCTCCCACATCCGATAGGATGGTGGAGGCCACAGTGAGCTGGGAGGAGAAAACAATTAAGGGGCTTGTGGACTGACACAGGAACAAGGAGGACTCGCTCACCAATTATGGCTCTGGGCAAAATGAGTTCAACTACTTGACTTAGGAAAGAAAACAAGATCAGTTTAATTCACTACCAGCTAGAACCAGAAAGCAAAACCAAAACAGAATGATGAAAAAAAAACAACCAGTCCTTTAAGACCTCTGTCCCCTCACCCCTCACCTCTTCCTAGGCTCAGCTCCCTGCTCCTGATATCTCCTCCCCCGTCAGCAGCATAGTGGGGCAGAGAATGGGAGTTATGGTCAGTCTAACATAGATGGTCTCTGCTGTTCCTTCCTCCTCAGGGAAGGACAACTCCTCACATTCTTCTCCACTCGAAAGCAGGCTCCCTCCTACAGGATACAATTCTTAACAGACCTCTCCAGAGTAAGTCTTTCCCAAGGGCTGCAGCTCCTCACAAACTCTTCCAGTGTGAGTCTTCATAGCAGTAAATCTCCAGGCACATCATGCTCCAACACCACCTTCCCACAGTCATGGCCTCCTCTAGGTACAGACACCTTCTTTGGCTTGGAGTCCTCCTCAAGCTATCAGTAGATCTCAGCTCCATCATTGCCTGCCATGGGTTTCAGGAGGACAGCTGTCATCTTACCGTGGGATGCAGAGGAGTCTCTGCTCTGGCATATCTCCTCACCTCTCTCCTTATTGACCTTGGGATCTACATGGTTGCTTCTCTCTCATCTGACTCCTTCCACCACCTCCCAGAAGGAACAACCCTTCTCTTATGGCCTTTTCTCAAAAAAGTGATCATATTGACTCCAAATCTGTTCAGTCCCAGAGGTGAGTCTGACTTAGAGCCAGGGAAAGTTCCAAAAGACTTCTTACAGAAGCTACCATTACAGCCCCTCCCCTATTACCAGAAATGGCTCCACACAAACCCAACACACTATTCTACTCATTCAGTGGGAATCCTAACATTTTTGTGTACCAGCTGAACAAAAATATGAAGAGTCGCACAATTGTTCAGAAAGCCAAAATCTGGATTCTAAAATACTGTTCCCAAATGGGTTTTGAACATTGAGCTACATGAGAGGAAGTGCACTAAAATGGTCTTAATTAAGAAGAGGAGAACAAAACACACATGTTTTTAACCATGCTCCTGGTTACACAGCAAGCATGTTCAGTCTGAGTGCCAATGAGCAGTCCTTTAGGTGGTAACTCAATGAGCTGCAAAATTCAAAAGTTAATAATGGAGCAGGACATGTTTCCTCTGAAGAACCGGTAGTGTTGATTTTTTAAGATTTTACCTAAGAGGTGAGTAACTAACCATGAACCAACAATGTGCCCTTGTGGCCAAGAAAGCCAATGGTATCCTGGGATGCATCAAGAAGAGTGTGGTCAGCAGGTCAAGGGAGGTTCTGCTCCCCCTTTACTCTGCCTTGGTGAGACTTCATCTGGAGTCCTGTGTTCAGTTCTGGGCTCCCCAGCTCAAGAGAGACAGAGAACTTCTGGAGAGAGTCCAGTGCAGGGCCACCAAGATGATCAGGGGACTGAAACATCTTCCTTATGAGGAAAGGCTGCAGAAACTGAGGCTGCTTAGTCCTGAGAAGAGTAGACTTTTTACAAATATCTAAATGGTGGGTGTCAGGATGTTGGGGCATCACTTTTTTCTCTTGTATCTAGTGACAGTACAAGAGTTAATGGAAAGAGGCTGGAACACAAAAAGTTCGATTTAAACATAAGGAAAAAATATTTAACTGTGAGGGCGAGGGAGCCCTGGCACAGGTTGCCCAGGGTGGATGTGGAGTCTCCTTCTCTGGAGGTCTTCAAAACCCACCTGGATGTGTTCCTATGTGACCTGATATAGGTGTACCTGCTTTGGTAGGAGAGGTAGGACCAGATAATCTTTAAAGGTCCCTTCCAACTCCTACTGTTCTATGATTCTATGATTCTATGTAAGTGGTTGAGCTGTTCATTGTTCATGAAATTTTATTTCAAAAGTATTCTCATCCCTTTCTGGAGAGTCAGACCAACTTTTGAAAGACTCTAATTTGTTTTGAGTAGCTAGTATATGAGGATTTGCATTTTGTGGTGTTGGAAAGGGAGAATGCTTACTGCATGTCAGTTTTATTTTAGTCTTTTTTATACATTTACATAAGCTTACAATGAAAAATCTCACATTTTATACCAGCAAAGAGAAAGGATTAGATTCTTGATTACACAGATTAAGTAATATTGTCCTTCTGTTCTGGTAAGTAAAATCTTAACCTGAGGCTTGTCCTTGGGTTCGGTGAGCAAATGAATAATTTTCTGACCTTTTCCCTGCTTGCTGGCCTGACAGACACCGGTATTTTTCCATGGCTATTTTTCTGCAATATAAAATTAACACAAAACTTATGTCTGTGACAAAATTTCAGTGATGTCACCAAGATTATCTGGTAGCCTCCTGCAATAAATCTAAAGATGACCATCCTACCATCTGCAGACATGAATTCCCCTCCTCAACCTATTTAGGTCTTCAGACCTCAGTGACCCTATAACCCTTTTGGATAATTATCTTGGTGCAGCTCTTCAGAATTCTTCCCTGTAAAACTCCTAAGTTATTTCTCCAGAGTCACTGCATCAAAAATTGTCAGCAATTGTGAATCAGTGCTAAGCTCAAGTGAAACTTGGAAGTAAAGCAGAGTCAAATAATGTGGCAAAAAGTCAAATGGGCCAAGAGTTGTTTATTGGCAATTAAAAGCTTAAAAGCTTAAACTAGGCCTATAATCTGTACTTTTCACAGAAAGCACTTCAGGTCATACAAAATGGAGTACTTGTTTAACAAATAGGGGGTAGCTAATAGAGGTAAAACTCATAAAACTTTGATTTTGCACTGCAGTCACAGATGCTTGGCCACTTGTACCTTTAGCGTAGGCAGCCCTTCATGATAGTTCATGGCTGCTATGGGCTTTAGCAATTGAAAGCAATTTGGATATTGGACATGTTTAAAACAAGCTCCATCTGCTTTTACTATATGTCCATGTTGTTGAATAAAGATAAGTAGGTAACTTTGTGTTAAATAAAGAAGCTTTACATCCATCTTATTGTGCAAATCAAGACAACTAGACTGGATTTGAAAAATCAAATTTGCTTGTGCTAGCAGTACAGACAACACCAACTGCTAGAACCATCCTGCGGTCATATATTTTCATATAGACAAAGAGCAGAAAAAAATAACACAGAGGTGCTTATTGATCCTGATCACTTTCAAAAGTCTGTGGATATGTGAACTTACCTCATCCCGTGCTCATTGGATAAAATGAGAATGATTATAATAGATGTTTTCATAGCTTATATTTAAAAACTTGTAACTATTAAATCCACCCATAAAAACAATAAAGTACTGGAAGCAAGAAAATTAAGTACATGCAAAGAATTGAAAGAGAGTCTTCAGTCTGCAAATGATAATATATAAATAACTCTAGACTAAGAGAACAGGCACAGAATTGAAACTAAGAAAGGGTTGACAACAGCTCAGTTTATGCTTTTACAAGACTATAAGCAGGCTTGACTAAAAATTTTAATGAAAATCTCCTTAAAATCAATTTCTGTCTATGCTTGCCAATTTCTGCTGCTAGTTGTAATTTTTGTTAACTTCAGTTTCACCCTCCCTCCAGTCTCCTCAGTCTACAACATTTGCCAGTATTGTAAAGAAAAAAGGAGGCAGAATAACTTGCAGAAAATCAAATAGCATATCTCCTGACATTTCTTCAAGTGTTTTAATTATCTTAATAGTGGAGTTTTAAGATGCAACATAAATAAAATATTACCAAGAGTTTAAGGACAGAAATCACATCTACATGCAAACCCACGCATGCAAGAAAGGCCATGTTCTACATACACTTTTTAATGATGAATTGTTTTTAAGTGAGCTATATTATTATTTTTTTTTCTGTAGTGGTGGGGAAACTAGAGTTCATTTGTCATTTAAAGTATTTTTCTCTTTAACAATGCTGTGATAATCTGTCCTTACAAGAATAATATTTTGTTAAAAAAGACTGGTTTTATCCATGTTAGAATAAGCAATAAAGACAACAAAAGATCTAGTAACCTTTGTAGAATGCAAATGAATCAAAGGATATCTTGGATCAAAATAGTTTCTATTACTTTCACTCTTAATTTATAATTTATTTGAAAAAAAAAAAGACAGTAACAAAAGAAAACAATTTAAAATTACAGACAAGCACAATATGGAGCTATATGGAAACAGACTTTTGAACTTTTGACACCTTTGATGCCTTTTGTTTGCTAATCCATGTGTCAGAACAGAGTTGAGGATTTCTGAACAGAGTCCTGGGATTTAGGCACACCTGACTGACTTTTAGTCACTGTGACCACATGCTTTGCATGCATGACAAGTTTGTATTTCAACAGTTTTATCTAGTTCTCCATTTCACTCTGTACAATGATCTCTGGAGGAGTAATTGGCTCATTTGGTGTTAGCTACTTTATGCACTTCTGGCAATCCTTATATAACTGTCCACAATGCATTAGAGTATATCTCTAATATGGATGGATTTAGGCACCTCTCTATCACCACTGCACTTGGATCCTTGGTTTTAATGGTAGAGGCCTGCTAATAATACATGTTGGGTGCAGGTAAGTAACGGACTGATAATGTCCCTAACCAAGAACATGACATAAAATGGTCTACTAGGGCTTCTGTTATCTGCATACCAAGGTATTTTGCTGTGGAGAAATGGCAGAGTAATCACACAAGTCATTCACCTCTGACATGTGAGCAGGAGGTTCTCTTTTTAAGGTGATTTTAAAGTTTTTCCTCTTCTTTTACTCCTAACTTTCAAAAGATTGCAACAGGATCTTTAGTAACGTTCTTATTAAATGCTAGAGATGTGTAAATGCTAGCCTAAGTTGGAAAACAGCAAATCACAGCACAATGGGATGCTTGCTTTTCTCTACAGTGATTTTTCTGCATATTGCAGTTGTTCTACCAACAGTACCCGCAGTGCTTCAGTCCCAGAAGCGAAGCCAGCTATGTGCTGCAGTGCAGTACAACTAATAGCAGCCTTGTTTGATACTGTCAAGAGCCTGCATATAGCCAAGACCCCCTGCCCATCTGCTACCTCATGTACAATGTACTCAGCACGTGTACCAAAACCTTTAAACCATATACCTTTATTTGTAATACTGATTTGTTTATAGCTCATTCTGAACAGCATGAGAGCCCTTCTTATTTCTTCTCCTTACACAAGAGATTCTTATTAAAAATGGCACCAACAGTGAAAACTGTAAAAGATTTTAAACCAGATAACTTGACACTTATCCACTGCCTGATGTGTTTTTTTCCCCCACATGAAGCAGCTCAGGAGACTCTTTTCACCAGCTAGACAGTCTTTCTCTGTCTGAACCATTAACTTCCTAAAAGAAATCTTCCATGTCCAGAACTCTTTCATTTATGTTGTCTGTCTTTTTGAGAGATATGATAACTTGACACTTTTCAGCTGTCTGAACATTTTCCTAACCTCAGGAGCATTTGTGGAGCTCTGAAAATCTAGAACATGTTTGTGAAACTGATTTGAAACACATTGTTTAGGTAAACTCTGCAACAAGCCAGTTCACTCTGACTTATTTACAGTTCATTGCATTGTTGTTCTGAAACAAAACACTAGGAGGTATTTCTGGGCATCACTTGACAGCACATTACATTCCCCCAGCTCTACATACTTATTCTGGCTTTAATAAACTGTGGCTGCATGTGCAGTGGCACATCAAATAGCTTGTCTAAGGCTAGAGTAAGCCTTAGAGTAACATTTTCATACTTGAATCTTATTCTATAGTTGATGTACGATTAAGAATAGACAGATAAGTAAATATCCAGGATTTTTGCTGTTTGTTGGAGTGGGAAAAACGATTCAGAATTTACTGTATAGATTTGTTCTGGGTTTGATATTTGGCAGTTTTAATTTAAGGAACTAGCTAACTTATTAGTTCCTCAGTTCTATGTGGAAATTTAGTAAGAATATTTTATGAGCTTGTTTCATTGACAATTACAATTTCTTAGTTTAATTTTTCCATCTAACTATATTTCCACTGCTGGGGCCCATTGATCAGGTATCTGATCTTCAATATCAGCATCATTTGAAATAACATCATGTGGGCTTAATCTTCCTGAGTTGTAAATAACAAAAACAGAAATAGATTTGATCAGTTATGTGAGCCATGACTCAGCTCTGTTGCCCAAATTAGAAGTACGTTCTTTCCATTAAATAAACAACCAATTTGGCCATTTTTTTCTAAGCCCTTCTCAGAGTTGAAAGCATATGTAAGAGAAAAGTAGTGAGCAGATAAAACATACTTTGCTTTCTAAGGCTATAAGCATAATTTCAGGCTGCATATAAAGACACTTTAGGTGTCAAAATGGTAAAAGATATTCCTATCTTTAATTCCAAACTGCAAACAATGTGACAATCAGAACCTTGCTAGGGAGGGGCTAATGATCCTTCCATGCCCAGCTAGTATTTTTCCATTAGAAAGGAAGTTTTAAATTGAGTAATTTCATCCCAGAATTTCTACGTCTATTTATTTATTTATTTAAATTCTGTATTAGTACCTCCCCTGCAGTAGCACATCTATATCACCATTGGGGAAGGATTTACACAATCTCATTGTACTGACAGATTTGGCAGACTTAGTACTCTCTATTTCTAGGGCTTTTTTCTTTTCCCACATGCAAAAAAAAAAAAAAAAACCCACACTAAAAAAATCAATTTTTACTTAAATAGCATCCAAAAAAGTCCATGCTCTATCAAAATCACTGAATTAACCTCATTTCTACATTAGATTTTCTGTGTATTTTGCTCTTGACTTTAATAATTTCTCTTTCCTTAAAAGTAAAATATAACATTTTCCACTGCAGAACAATGCCTAGTTCTGAACAACAGTTGCTTCAAGTTTTGGGATGACAGAACTAAACAGGTTTGACTGAGATTTCCAAGGTGAGAGAGGATATCTTCAGTTATAATTGCTTGTAAATTAAGACTTGATACGCAATTTCAGCTGCTACTTTAACTTGCCTTTTTCATTAATACATGAACATAGTCACTCAGATTGAATGAAGAGCTCTTTCCATTGCCTTATATCATCTTTTTCAGACACTTTTATCATAATCTGTTGCTTAGACATTGAAAACATGATCATCTTGTCCCAGTTTGGAAAATTAATAGATTCTGCTAAGTATTTCTTTGCCTCCCTCCATCTGCTAAGAAACCAAATTCTTTGCTACTCATTCTTAAGTATCACTGTCTTTTTCACAGTCTCAGAGTCAGGTATATGGCTCAGTAATTCGCAGAAGCAAAAGGAGGCCATTATTTTTTCATTGCATTTTTGAGTCACGGACACCATTTAAATCTTTTATCCCATTTGAAAAGACAGTGTTGAACCTTCACTCCTGCATGGTTTGAGTTTGAGGACAGATGACAAACAGAAGCACCGGAATGAATTTAAGAATGCAGCAGAAAGGCCATCTTAAAAATCTGAAAGGAAAAACCTATTTTTGGTATTCTGCCTCTCCTTTAATTGCAATCACCAGTCAAGATCCTAATCAATACACATAAATTGTCACAAGACTACAAGGGCTGAATGTTTGAATGCGAAGTTTGGGGATTACGTGGTCTTTATGAAGAATTAGCACTTATTAACTGTTTCTCTGAACTTTTCTATTAGTGTTCTACTTCAAGGTCAGCTGCTACATTCATCTTACTGAAAAATTGAAACATTAGACTGATAAAATCAACCTATGTTCCTGTTTGGAATTTCATGTTACTTTTCTAACTCCTTCCCAAAGAGCCTTTAGGTGAACCCATGAACCATGTCTGTTGGTTTCATGGCTATGTCAGCTCTCCTTTACTTTTTAGTAAAGAAATTTTTATCATGTTAACCCAGACTTGAAAGCACAGTTGTAATATTGCACTTCCCTTTAACTTTTGGCTCAATTGCAGAGTAAAAACTGTTTACCCAACTTTATTCAAGCGGATGTCCCTTCACGTTGATTCAGCTTCCCAAATCTGCTCTATTAATTTATCTTTTCCAACTTGAACTCTCAGTGTATGCACACATAAATACTTATTTTATTGCTAATATCTGTCAGTAGTTGTATGGCTCCTTTGCAATCTGGAGACAAAAACTTTTAGGTTTACTGCTGTATTACTCCCACTTAGAAGAAGCTGCTCTCACCTCTGCAGACTTAAAGTTTAATTGGATTATTCTTCTTTTATCTTTCCTTCCAAATGCATTACCAAATCATGATTGCATTAACTTTCACTGTTCCCCATAGTCATGGGTTCTTTCAAGAAAGCAGAAATTAAAAGTCTGTCGATTTCAATACAAATAGGTAGCTCTTTCTAAATGTATCTTATCTTCTTCATATTAAGGTAAGTGTATTACCTCATTTAAGAGTGTTTAATAAGCAAGGACTGTAAGACGCATTTGAATTCAACATTTGTGCTTCCCCCCCAACTAGCTTAATTATGTTAATATCTAAAGGCAGTGTACATTTACAAAAGCCAGTTAATGAAATATTGATATTCAAACTCCTAGAGAATAAGCAACAGAAAATCCTTCTCAGAGCACAGTATAGCAAAATTTTAGCTAAGAATCTTCATATCAGTCCATTTCTGAATAAAAGCCTTCTTTTAGTTCATTGATTCTAGTATAACCAGACTACTTTAAAAGACCATTCTGTACTTTTCTCTCTACAGTATTGCCTTCATATTATAGCCTTTATGTTCTGTACTTTTCATGCTTGAAAGAGTCATGGAATGACTTTAAGAAGGTGACCCTTTAGAAAGCTGGTAAACTTTCAAAAAAACCTTGTTGTATTACATTAATTTCAGCCCATAATGAAGGATTATAAAGGTGCTTTAGCACCAAAGAGTGCTATAGGCAAAAGATACAGATAAAACCCACCTTATTTCTCTGTTCTCCGTTTTAATTATTTGTTTTACTTCTTTATAATATTGACGCCCTGCACTTTCCATCCTCCTCTCATAACACAAATATGTGCACACATTTTATCTGCTAGTTACACATTTTATCTGCTAGTTGTTCAAGATTTTATTTGAAAAACTAGGTTGCAGGATGAAGAATGGCTGGTTAGAATTAGCCATGGTTTATTAACAACCCCCACCTATGTGCCTCAGGAACACTACTCTTCCTAAAGCAGCTAGATTAGCACAAGGTACCTAACATTCATTAAATATTGACAGTGTAACATGCCACATGTACTGTTTTGCACTTACAGAGTTCTCTTATCTTGGAGAACAGTAGTGCTCTTGGTACAGGAAAATTGATCAAGAGCAGTGTGTTCGGAAAGGACGAGAAAATCTATTTGGATACCACTTCATGCTTTCAGATAGCAAAACTTAATTTCAAGTTAATGCCTTTTATAAACCAGGCCTAGTCTTATTTTAGTTTAAGATCTTTAATAACATTATAATATTGAAAGTCTTTTGTGTTGTGAAAGCAGTGATTTTTCAGTCAAAATCAATAAACTTTTGCTTTCTATCTTAAAATGTAATATAGCTGTTGCTAAATGTTACAGGGGTACCAAGATTCACCTAAAGTAGACTACCTAAAAATCGAAGTGCTATAATATATGTAAACAACTATAAGAAGACTGAACAGCAGTCCCAAGTATATCACTAATAAATTACAACTTTGATTGTTTTGCAAAAAATCAACTCATCATTACTAATTAAAATATCAAAACAGAATTCAGGGAGGTTTAACATAATTCAGTTGCCCACCAAAAAGAGAGGTTTTCAATCAAAACCAGATCTTAGATATGATTACATTGATTTATAATCAGAAGGGAGCTGCAAAGTGTTCAAGGTAGATCAGCTTAAACTGTGGACATGAAGGAAGCTGTTGCAAAACAAGTTAAATACATTACCTTTGGACTCTGTTACCTCAGGCATGGGCTAATTGAACAGCAGTTTCCCTGAATTCAGAGCCTTACTCACAGGTGGGTGAGAAATAAATTAAGGGGTCAAGGTTTCAGAAAACTGTAACTTAGAAGTAAATGAGATAAATTACTAAGGGTGTATGAACACACAGTTTAAAAGTGGAATTTTAACAGAAACAGAGAGCAGCCAAGGCCAGAAAAGGAAATGCAAAAATGAGATCTACGATCTCTAAATTAAGAGTGAGCTATTCATCATTACACTGGTATGTTTGGTTTCTGTGAAAATTAGTAGACAAAAGAACCCAATCTACTGTACATTAAAAAATGTACCATGGCACTTGCAAATTGTTAATTATAACTACAACATTGTAGTGTTCCTAATGTTGTAGTGTCAGCTGCTCTTCCTAAAAGAAGGTAAATGTGGGAATAAGTTAGCAGCATGCCAAGCATCCCTCTGTATATGAAACGGGAGTCAGTCTCTGACAAACTTTTAAGAGTATTTCCTTGGCATACTAACAAATGCCAAGTGGCATTTGAAAATTTGTTTGCTTCCATAGCAATGAAAACCTATGCCCCCAGACAAATGGGAGCTATAAAATTGGATCTGGGGTCTTGTTCTAAAAGTAGCCCTCTGAACACAGGCTGCAGTTGAGTTGGCCATTTGTTTCCATGGCTAAGGGATGTCTCAAATGGAACTGATAGCTGGAGCTAGAGATTAATGTTAGCTATATATTTAGGTTTCCCTTAAGTGAAAAAGCACTTTGAGGCACTTTTGTAATGTTTCCAAGTTGTGATCAGAACTCAGTCCCTTGTTTCCTAGAATAAACGTAGCCTTAAGCTTGCACAGTGTCAAATTACCTGAGATAACCTGACAAGCAGAGTACATATCATTTACATTAGCTGTTTCTGGAGAAACCTGAGTTTTGAAGAAAATGACTTTTGCTGTTTGTTATCTAAGGAAATAAGAGAATGACAGAGCAGAGGAGTTTTCTCACTCAACTATGAGAGTGTGGTGCATTGAATGCCAGGATATGGCACAGCATTTTTTCAAGTGGACATTGTCTTGTGCCTTCTCATAAAGGCAATTGGTCCAGAGGTCAAGGAAATCTCGTCTTACCTTGTCATGACTTGAAAGATTCATGCCTCTAGAACTTCAAATAGCAGTGGTCCATGAACAAAAAACAGTGGTTTAATTAACTCTTGATTTCTTTTCTTGATATAGCTAAGTAGAAAAAACACTTCCAGCAACTGATGTAAAGTACGCTATCTGGACAACCATGAAGAAACTACTCAAATTCTGTCTGTTGTCTTGATTTCTGTAAAACACTGTGCATGTGAAGCATTTTAAAAAAAATGCCTTTGCCAGTTAACAGGCTGCGTTGCACAGTTGTCAGTACATCTTACACCTAGGTTAGTAATTGTTCCGCTATTTTACTGCAGATGAACATTAAATGTTGTAGACTACATTTTTGCCTTGATTTAGTCTGACAATTTTAATAGCAACACAGAGCTTAGTGTATCATGCCCCTTGATGAAAATATAACACTGGCTTACAGGAAAACAGGTCCCAAGAAAGCTGCTAATGACAGAAGAAAAATACCAATTAAAGTGTTTATATTGTTGTCTTATTATACTACTGTATATGTTGTGTATGTGTTAATGAGATGTTGGCTGCCAGAAAATTCCAGTTTTAAAACATGACTTGGTTAAACAAGCAAACTCCTTTCTAACCAACAGACATAAAATTCTTTTTAATAGCAAAGGATACCACCTTAACAACTGCAGGAAAGTACAATTTCTAGATTAAAGAAGTAGGAAATAATTCAGACTATCAGAAAAGAGGTATAGCTGGAATAGCCTGGGGAGTAATTAATGCATGTTCACCTCTATTTCTGACAATTTGAGCCAGTTGCTTTCAGGTCAGCCTTAGCAATCAGTAATCATAAATTCTTTTGTAATGGAGCAACTACTCTTTTTCCTCTCCATAGCCTTGGGTGAGTACAGTTTCAAAACTCAATCTAATGTCCAGATTATTTTTAAGCTGTGACTATGAATGAGAACATATTAGATTGCTTAAGAAGTATGAAACTATTGCAACTAACACCCTCAAGTTGCAAAGGCATTATAACTGGACAAAATACATTGAATTATACCTTATTTTGTTCTAAGATTACTTTTAGAACAAGCCAGAGAACATAAAAATACAATGTCATGAGCAAATATTGGAGTAAAAAGTTAAAATACATTATGTACAATAACTAATTTTTGAATATACTTCAATCAGCTGTCCTTATTCTTTTATAATTTCCCTTGCAAGGGCATGAAGGAAAACACAATTAAAGGCAACATATCAAATATTTTGATCAAAGGGTAATTTTCCAATGACAATAGCAAATCTTGGACATTTGCAACAAAATATATTAAAATTTTAACTGGAGTTTTTGAAAGTGTTTTTTTAAAAAAATGATGGTATTGAAAACACTTGGAAAAGAAATCACATACATGGATAGAAATTGCAAACTGAAAAATGTTTTGACAAAGTTTATTAAAAGCTCAGATTTGCTAAACTTTGTATGCACTACTTGACTAAAAGAATTTGCACTATTCAGATAAAACTAGGTGTTGCATCCAGGCTTAAAAAGGGAAAAGCAAATGAAAGTGTCATATTAAAAAGCTTCTCCCTTCAAAAAATCCGCATCATGTAGAGGTAGATGCTACTACCCTGATCATGATATAAGCAAACAATATCTCATTAACTTGAGAAAAGATGTCTCAGGGGAGACCTTATCGCTCTCTACAGCTACCTGAAAGGAAGTTGTAGCAAGACGGCCTGTTCTCCCTAGTGGCAAGCAATAGAACAAGAGGAAATGGCCCCAAGTTGTGCCAGGGGAGGTTCAGGCTAAACGTGAGCAGGAATTTCTTTACTGAAAGGGTTACCAGGTATTGGAACAGACTGCCCAGGGAGATGGTGGAGTCATCATCCCTGGAGGTGTTTAAGAGATAGTTGAAAGCTGCACTTCAGGAAATAGACTCAATGATCTTAAAAGTCTCTTCCAGCTGAAGTGATTCTATGATACTATGAAATACGTCTGCTCAACAGATAGAACAAGTGAGGAAGGAAGTTCAGTTTGACGACAACATTGCATCAGGTGGGAGCTAAGTAGTCACCTCTTGTAGCACAATCGCATCTCAGAGACTTTATGTTCCATAACCTTCCACAGAAATGAGTGCTGTAGATTGAAAATATATAGTGCATATAGTTGGTAGCTTTAGTAGCTTTGGACTATGTAGAAGTCACAGAAGCATTCACAGCAAGTAGTTTCTGAAGTGGCTTCCTTCCTTATTAATAAACAAAGAAAATGAAATATGAAACAGTTATGGTCTTCGGTTTTGCCATTTTCTTATTCTTCCTTTGAAGTTTTATTGCTTTGGTATCCACATATGACCACTGTAAAAGACTGGTTGCTAGCTTAAATGAACCCTTTCTTTAAATTGCTATAATCACGACTGTTCTTATGTTCTTGTTTCGTCTCTGTTGACTCAGCTTTGGCGGAGTTTGCAGATCACTGTGCACAGACTTTATATCTACAATTAGGCTTATGAAAGCTATACTTTTTTCAGAAACACAGTATTACATAAGTCACTGAAGTGCTAAAAGATGATGCATTCAATGTTTTACACTGAAGTGTATGCATAGCATTTATATAGAAATTCTCAAGTCTGCCTTTATCCTAAATTGTGTCCTGGAATAACATTGTTTAGACTTGGATTTCAGCGATGTGTTTGTTCCTGTCAAAAGAAATATCTGTGTTGAAGAGACTTCATTTGTGATACATGGAAAGCACTGTAAATTTCCTGTGGTACATGATTTTAATGCTGCTAGTATGACTTCAGTTCAGCTGTATGTGAAATCTCTGAGGTAAGCCTCTGCATAAGAATGGCTTCAGATTTGTTTTTTTTCTATAATGATTTGTATGAGATGGAAGTGCTCTGAGTGGAAGAATTTCTTGATTGGTAGGCAAATAGATGGCTATGAGATATTGTTGCTATGCAAGTCAATGAGTACCAAACGTTTTAATTTTATCTTGAAGAAGCTTGCAGGAGACAACCTTGTATCCATGCAATAGACTAAGAGAGCAAAATGACCTTGCATCCGTCTGAGCACAAATAAAAATATCATTAGATAGGTATATTAGAAATAAAAATATCATTACTCTGTGGATGTCTTTTCAAAGAAAACTTGACTTAAGAGTTCATTCTTCTTTTCAGCAGCAAGAAATTACTTATGGAGGAAGAGTTTATGAGTTTACCAGAGCTTTCCAAAAGTAGATTTCAAATTTAAGATTTAGTAGGCTTATAGGGAAGCCGGAAGGGCAGTGAAGTTTCTGTTCTCAGTCAGGTAGCTAGAAAACTACCATCAACCTTATCTAAAATTAACTGAAATCTCTGTTCTTGGTAATGCTGGAGATGATAAAGTTAGGAGCTCTCTTGGGGCCTCACAAGTGAAGACCGAATTACATTCTCAGCCCTAGACCTATTATGTACTGCAGACATCACTTCTCATCATGTTTGGAACTAGAAAGCCTTTTTTCAGAGCAGCATGAGCAATGTTACTACAGTCCTGCTAGCCTGTGAGCATGCACTGAAAGCCTGATTCCATTGTCCAAGGGTACAACAGGTTTATTCAGGAATGTGGTCTTATAAATGCTCGTCAAAAAGCTATGTATCATCAGGTCTGTTGGAGTTCCTGGAGCTAACCCGGGCAAAGTGAATTCCACTACCCAGTCTTGATGCTTCTCTGAGCATAATTGCAACTTGAGAGATGGCAGAGGACTGTGTTCCTTGTGCAGCTGCCAGAGATATGTTCAATGGGAGATGGGTTTTCTGGGGTTGCAGATCCCGTGGCCAGCAAATAGCTGTGAAAGTAAAATTGGTGAAGACTCTTTGCCATGATAAAGGAGTGTCTCAAAAGAGTTTGCAAACACAATTTTACTGAAAGATTGTTGAGCAGTCCTCGTGTTGTATCTGCAGTCAGTGCCACTGCAAGCTGCTGCCGTAGGCCTGATGTTTTCAGTTTGTGCTCTGAAATATCCCTTTAGTTGTACACCTCTCTTTCTCTCTTTCTACTCTTTTCCTTATATCTGTATGAGGTCAGGGTTTTAATTTTTTATCTCCAGAAATATTTGCCACATGTAGTCTTTCTGCTGGCAAAGACTATCAAGAAATATATATGCAGAGAAAAGTTTTTTCCTTGAAAGCTCTTACTGGTAAGAACCTTAAAGCAAAATCAAGAAACAGAGTTGGAAACTAATAACTGGAAGTTTAAGCTATGAATTATTCTTATACCACTGATTGTTTGTTGAAGCTTGAAGAACTGGATCTTTTACTTCATGCATCATATTTTCTACTGAGCAGTAGAACAAGAAGCAAAAAATAATCAGTTCTGCTTCCACATGAGGTAAGTCTTTTGATGAAAGATGTTCTTAGCTGACTGCTCAGACATGTTCCAAAATGATAAGAGCACAGATCAAAAATCATACACACAAAATGAACTAGAAAGCCCTTAGGACTTGAGTAAATACTATCTTACTAGACAATTTTGATAGGTTCCTATCAACTTTAATTACTTTAAGACTATTATCTGCATAACAAGCTTCTCTGGTATTTCTGAGGAAGAGATATATTTAACAAATAAAGAACTTAGTAAAAACTATTCTCTAATTGCACTCATTAGAAAATTTAAGCTATGAGAAAACCAATAAAGCTTCTGCTGTATCTCACACAGACAGTAATTAATGAACAGTTATCTTAAGTTTGAATTACCAAGCACCCTCTGCTTTCTTGGATATGATACCTTAGGCATTGTTTCAATGGAGGAAAATGTCATACATATTCTGATTAACTGCACTCTAGTCAGCCTGCAATTTGAAAAACATGTTGCCGCTAATTAATGATGCACTCATGTCAGAATAACAACAGATATGGAAAGGAACATGTTGAAATCGTACATGTACCAAAAGAAAGGAAAAAGACAAGTTACAGAAATGTTCATTTGGATTATTTTTTTTTTAAACTCCACAAATGAAATAGTGCATGAAGACACTTGCTGTCACACAATCTACTACATTGAAAGTTCTGCAGTAAAAGGGAAGCATTTTGTCTGCCTTTTCACACCTTCCTGATCATTGCCTTTCTGTCCTGATTTTTATCAATACAACTGTATTCTCTAGAAAAGTTGGCATATGGAGGGAATATTTCTGTTGTATGCTAAAGGAGTAAAACCCAATTTCTTTTACATTTCTACTTAAACTCATTGCCTTTTCCCCCTCAGAAATATGCAGGATCCTGTATTGCATCTTACCCCCAACCAAAGATTAAGGCAGGCAGAATTTCAGTATTAACCTCTGTGTGAAATGTTGTCACTAGGTAGCAACAAATGATTTGATTTGTAAAGAAGTGTTAGCTACAGACAGAAGGAACTCTTCAACTGATTCAACACTTTATGTTGTAAAGTTAAATACTTGAGTTAATACTTTGACGAGTTAAGTACTGATCAAAAGCATCTTAAGTAAACTGTTGAGACAAATGTGCTGTTAAGTATCATTTGAAACAATTACATGTGTTTTGTTTCAAACCCAAAAGTAAATAACCTCTAACCTTTTGGTTTGATAACCTTTCTCCTTCTTAACAAAAGGTCATTCAAGGTTGCTGCTTGTCCTCTGGATTGGTCCCTCTTGGAAGCAATACTGACTTCAACTTTTCTTTTTGGAGGTTATCTAATGATGATGCAGGAGAAGGAAAAAAAGGTCATAGTAACCTTTTCATCCCTCTAGTTTGCCCTGAACTGAGTGATATTTTATCACTGTGCTATACAATTAGGACCTCCTTCACTTCATTAAACCTCAGGCACCCTGTTGGGCTAGCAACAAACTGAACCATGTTTCCAAGGAAAGCTTTTTCTCCTGTGTGTAATGTCTTAATTAAAAAATGAAGTAATTCTGAATCTTAAAACTTGGACAGGTTTAATTTTGATCACAAAGAAGGATGCAAAAATTTGCTTTCTTCTATAGGAAAAAAGGTACCGTAGAAGTCTATTAATCTGCCTCACTGGAGAAAGGCCTGTAAGTGTTAAGAAAGAAAGTTTGAGTGTGATGGAAAACTACAGACCACTTCTGGAGGTCTCATGATAATTATGAAAAAAAATCAAAAGTAGTACTCTGAATCCACTGCTGCATTTTTGGAAACTGCTAA
The DNA here is from genome assembly GCA_013401255.1 of Urocolius indicus. NCBI lineage: Eukaryota > Metazoa > Chordata > Aves > Coliiformes > Coliidae > Urocolius > Urocolius indicus. The sequence continues at coordinate 70,202 of WBNH01005911.1, forward strand.
TTACAAAATACTAAAGAGTAAAGGGAACAGTCAGCTTTAACAACGTATTCTTTGTCAGATATAGTCCTTTCTAGTTACATATTAGAGAGAATTTTACAAGAGAAGTCGAAATTATATAGTTTCCTCTTTAGCAAAACACAAGTGAGAGTAAAGAAACCGTTAATGAATACTGCTGCTAATCAGTGCTGGAGGGTACTTATTTTTGTGCTTATGTAGTTGACAAAATGCAGGTCTAGTGTAACAAAGCCTGGCAACATTCCCTTGGAATTCTATAAACCAGGATGGTAGCACCACGGTTTCCATTGCTTCCGTCACTCTCATCATGCATACAGAGACATTTCTGCTGAGTTATTAATAAAGAAAGAAGATACAATAATTGAAAACAACTAGGGAGTTATAGATTCTTACCTGTACATTTTTAGGACTTATTTTAAATAAAATGTGGGTCCTATGGATGGAAAAACACAATATTCAGCAGAAAAATATAATACAAATAGAAAAAACCATACTGTTAGGTAACGAGACCATGCTAAAGAACACACAGATATTCTCAATCTAGATCCTGGCACTATCTTAAACAGAGTCTGGTGTGGAAGGACCTGCTGACATATTTTCTGTGGTAGATTATGGAGATTTACAGTTTATGTCCTGAGTGCACAGGTTTTGTACTCTTCATGTGCAGCAAGTGTGAAGTGGGAAGCTGATGTGAGACTGCTCTCTTTCGTCCTATTTGCACCTGCAAATCTGCAAGAGTTGAGCTCAAAGGTGTATTGCATCATGTGAGAGAGTGGAAGGAGGAGTATTATCTACAACAAATTAATTGTGGCAAGAATAGAACAGAAATAATAGAAAAAGATAGTCTAGGGCAAACACCTGCAGTCTGGGGAATTGCTGAAGACTGGAGAAAAGGTCATGGAAACATTGAAGCAGAAACTGTGTATTGCACTACAAAACTTAAACATGATTTTTCAGCTGTGAAATATAGTGCTTACAGGACTAAAATTTGTACCTAGTTTATCGCAGATATGATTAATCTTCAGTTCAACCATTTTTTTTAACTCTAGCAAACAGATCTGCCTTCAGTAGCCATATTTTTTAAAATCATACTCTCTGGATTTGTTTTAATAGTATTGTATTATTTTTTTCAAGGCAAAGCACTGTTTCTGAAGAGATAGGAGAATGTAAAGAAGATAAATGTATGTCAGCTGAACCCATCTGAATAAACTCATACCAATGGAGATGGGTTAAGTTCCCTTGATGCAATATATCTTGCTTTCTGTATACATATAAAAGGGCTAAAATTTGGTGTCATCAATACAATAGACTTTCTAAATCTTGAAATATTTTTCTACAGTTTAGTCAAAATACTTGGAAGGCAATGTTTTGGTAAGATTCACCATATGCTTTGTGATCAGGAAGTTTTAAGCACCAGTGCTGGTGAGCTTTCTGATTAAGGCAAGGGTCAAACTATTTTTTCCCTTTGTTTTCATAATGCAAATAAACAATCTATACAAAGATATGTGCCATATATAAATATAAAAATAACTCTTATTCAGCAAAATATGCCAGCACAACTGATGCAGTTGAGAAGCATTAAGCAGTGTGTCTGTACAGACTGAGGAAGACTGGAGCTCAGATGGATCCCAAGAGGCCTATTATTTGCAATTGAGCAACTAAAGGCATGGTTTTCAGACTATATCCCTAGTTTGTTAGTCAGGGGGATTAGGAAAGGCAGATTATAAAAACAGCTTCTTTGCATATATCTTGCTATGCAAACACAGGCTGCTTCTTGATCTTATGAAGAAATTCAAGCAAGCAGATAAGATCAAATATTGCAAGGGATCACACTTAAGGAAAGTCTTTAAATGTACCTTACTGCAGATAGCATTGCTCTGTTTAAACCTTAAGAGCTCCTCTTTAGGTCTCCATGAAAGCTTTACAATGTTAGATTGCTATGACATTAGGCAGCAGTTGCATTGAAAGCTGAGATGCTCATTCTGGTTTTATTCTTGTTTTGGCTTGCTACAAGTAGCCATTTTTCTGTTTGACAGGCATAGGTATGTTAGAGAAAACAATCACACAAAGACTGTTAGTGAGACAGAGGGCTGAAAGATAGGTATTGGTGGCCACTGTCAGCCTCTTGAAGTATTTTAACTAGGTGATCAAAAGGTCTTAAAATCAAAGAGATCTACAAGACCAAAAACACATTAGGACCTGGTAAATGTCACCTCTGCTGTATGACTGCCTTACCTGAAAATTTGGTGTGCTGCAATGACACATAAATGAATTGAATAAGTCTTGAGCTGGCAGGGGGCAGTAGAGTTTCTGCTTCCTCCCGTGGGTTTTAAATTACTCGAGCAGTTGGCATAACCACTGAGTTTCAAAGGCTGTGAACCTCAGTGTGTGTGTATTTTATGTGAAAATGCTGGAGGAGCAAAGCCCTAAGTTACAAGAGCAAGGCAGGGTGACAGGTGCTCATTCCCCCAAATCCTTCCTGAACTGGATGCTGTCTTGAGTTTCACACTGATGGGATTTTCAGAGGGAGTGCCCAGCAGAGACCTGGCACTAAGTTAACAAAAGATAGTTCTCAGCTGTGCTGAAACCATAGTTAACTTTCTTTGTTTAAATGCTGATATAAAAGCCATTAATATGAGACATACAAGCCCCTAGGCTTTCAAAAGCCTTTTCAATTCAGTAGAAGACTTGCACTGCCTCCAGAAGCTGACTCTCAGATGAAGATTCCCTAATCCTTGTGGCAGCTGCAGCTGCAGTACTTAATGAGGGACATCTTTCGGTGACCCACTGAACAATGTATTGCACAGGCAACAAACCCAAAATTTGTATGCCTTTTATGTATGTGATCTAGAAGAGAGTCTTCATTTCCTTGACCAATAAGTGATAAATAGCTGCAGATGTTAGTTTAGTGTGTGGGGAGCTGTGAAAATACATCCCAGTTGGGAATGTTGTGACAGTTACAATAAAGATGCGTTACTTAACTACCTTTGAGCATCTGACTCTTCCCACAGTATACTTTGGGAATATGATCTCTACAAATGGCTTCTTATTTCATGGCTGAAGAGTAACTGAACACGGTCAGACAAATTTACCATGAAAGTACTGTATTCCTTTTATTGAAGACAGAGGAAATTCTTGAGGCAATGTTTCTTTTGATGGGTAAATGCCAAAGCAGCAGTCTGCTGCTGGCAGTGATGGAGCTGTAGGTATCTGTCTTGTTCTGTCTCTGCAGTATGGCCTAAACCAGAAAGGTATGAAATTCATTCTCCAAATGCTTTAAAAATGCCAGCCAGGCATGATGTCAGTGAAACTAATTACAGAATCACACTGAATCACAGAACCTTAAGGGCTGGAAGGGACCTCGAATGATCATCTAGTCCAACCCCCCTACCAGAAAAGGCACCACACAATGGTGCTCTCCCAGACCTAAGGAAAAGCAAGAGGCATGCTCAAAGTATACACATACAGTCTGATGGACAGTCCAAGGACTGCAGCAGGAACCCAGCTGACAAAGAAAAATCCTCATTTTCAGGGCATACAGCTTCCTTACTTTAACAGTTACTTGAAACAGCCTGCAGAACAGCAACACTCCTGCTACCCAGCTAAGGTTGATGCTATCAGAATAAAAGTAGCATGAATAAATCTAAATAGTAAGTGTCCACCATTCTAAGCATGCCTGTAACAAGAATTTGGGACTGATAATCCCAGTTGTTCAGGGAGATAGGGCTCTTTTTTTTCCAAACTCTGCTAAAGGCATCAGCCTATTTATGCTAAGCAGTCTGTTTCAAGCATGATTATCCAAATTTAACATTTTAATCTTGCAATACAAGAGCCTTTTTTTTTTTTCAGTCTGTTTTCTATGAGGCAGGTATATATCTGGTGAGATACTGTACAGAGAAAAGTAAGATACTAGCCTATCTCAGTAATTTATATGCTCAAACAGACTGGTTACTGTTCTTCTTTGCACTGATTCATTGCCATATACTACTTGGGAAAACTTACTGAGAAGTCTATCCCTCCCAAAGGCTTCAAAACCAAAACAAAGTCAAAGCTCTAAGTTTATAGTCCCTGTGAACATGAAATGTTTAAAAATCAGAAGGAAAGGAAGAAAAGCAAAATAAATATTCACCATGTACTGTTTAATTATTTAACTTATACAATAAGGGTTAGGGAGTATATAGTGGTAGTTAAATATTTGAGAAGTATTTTCCAATAAAGAATGAAAATAATGATCTTCTGAACATCATTTGCAGCAATAAAATAGAGAGATGCAGGGGAACCTTCTAGATGACATTTTCTAGATGGGCTGGTAAGACTGCAGAGAACTACTGGCTGAGCTAGGTGTAAATGACGTCTTTCATCGAATGTAGAACTGCAGTCAGTCATTAATTGTTGATCTGCTTCTTTCAGAGTCAAACTTGCATCTCATGAGTGAGCTCACAGCTAAAGCTGAAGTGAAATATTAGAAGTTTTGAGATAACAGGTGACAAGAATCAGCTGCACAACATAAACTGATTTTACAGATAAAATCTCAGTTCTGAACAGATGGTGTCAGGTCTTGTTATCTATACTCACAATGGTTGTTAAAAATGTATCAAAAACTGGTACCCCTCAGAATTAGAAAGGCAATGGGCATATTCACTAAGAGACAGCAGTAAAAGTGGACCACTAACTAATAAAAAGATGCTAGATCATTTCAGGATAAGCATTTCAGGATAAGCTCTGCTATCACCTCAAACATACCTCAACTCAGAACTACTTGTAACATTTCTCTCACAGAGCTAGTGAAAATGTTCTTTATAGTATGTGATGGAAAGGATCCAGTACCTCTGACTGGTGCCCTCGAATCTCACGGGAGAATTGGACAGTGGGTAAAATGTAGTCTTTGACCATCCCACAGTGTCTTACCTTAGATAGACATTTTTAATATATGATCTGTGTTGTTGGTTTTGAGAGACAACCTGCCATGCTATTGCAGTAACTGCTTGTGTGTCCTTAATATTCTGAAGTGAAAAAGGAAAGCAACTGTGAATACAATAAAGAGCCTTAAAATAATATTCAAACTGAATTTCTAGGCCAAATGCTCAGTGCTCCATCATTTTTACTCCTGTACCATGTCAGACTGATGGCTTTTATTTTAATCAATGGAGCAGCATATTTAAATCTATTTTAGGATTCAAAGGCTATCAAAGTTAGGAACTCTTTCTCAGATAAGAGAAACATCACTGTTCATTCACCTTGGCAGAACTGGAAGTTGCTTCTTGTGGTTAAAGTCCTGTGGGCTATAGATACAAAAGCTGAAAAACTGTGAATTTATACTGACTGTGAACAGAGACAGAGTGATAAAGAGCTTTATATTAATCTGGATTTCCCTTTCAGATTGTTAGAGCCAATGTGGCCTATTTCCAAGGACCTTGGCAAGACCTACTTAGCTGTGGCTGAGGTATCTGTGGCTGTAGACAAATATTGCTTGGCAGTTTCAATTATGATTATATTTCCATTTCAAAACCACAGGGATAGCATTTGGTCACTCTTTTTGTGATTCTGTCTCACACTTGACATAGCCTGAAATCATATTTAAATCCTGAATTTAAGTGCTAGATATTACACTTTACTCTTGCCATATGAGAATGCCCTATATACTTATATCTGCATATGACAGATCCTGCCTTAATCAACTGGCTGAATATATTTGCCATCTTTAATAGGAGAAAAACTGAGGGTGAGACATCCTGTGTTCACTAGATGGCTCTTGAATATTGATGATGAAAACACAGGTGGGAACTAAAGTCACATCAAGACACTATAATCACAAGATTAATAGGAGTTTTCATGGGAATTGTAACTCATCCTTGGAAGGGCTTTTTGAGACTTGTGGCAGATTCACTTGGCATTCAGAAACTTCCAGCAGTCAGGAGTTCAAAGCTGCACAGATGCACATTGGTTCACAGGTTTCTGAAGGGGAGTTTCAGCTTAGAGCTCAAACAGTAGACAGCATTGAATGTCAGGCTGACCCCTTGTAGATGAAAACATTAGTCTGTAGCAGAAAGATAGACTTTAAACTTTGTGATACTGAATAGGAACACTGAATTGGACACATAAGCAATAACTTCATTCTGGGAGTTTCCAAGAACATTGCACAGATGTATCCAGGGTGGCATGAACCAGACTCTAAGGATGTCAGACATTTCTTGTATTCTGCTTAAAATAAGTGTGTTTGTGCAGTCTTATGGTAGATAGAAGACAGTACATTCAGTTTTCTTGCCATACACCAATTGGTCAGAATTTAGCACTACCACTTTTGATGATTGACCACCATCATGCAAAATGATAATCAGTTTAATTGTTGAACTACTAAAATAATAATGAAATAAACATCATCATTTCTTCAATACTGACTTGAAGGTTGAGAGGCAGAACTTAAATAGACACCAGTACAGGCTGGGGGTTGATCTGCTGGAGAGCAACTCTGAAGAGAGAGACCTGGGTGTCCTTGTTGATAATAAACTGAACATGAGCTAGCAATGTGCTCTCATGGCCAAGAAAGCCAATGGCATCCTGGGATGCACGAAGAAGAGTGTAGCCAACAGGTCAAGGGAGGTTTTCATCTCCCTCTCATCTGCCCTGGTGAGGCCTCATCTGGAGTCCTGTGTTCCGTTCTGGGCTCTCCAGCTCAAGAGGGACAGAGAACTTCTGGAGAGAGTCTAGTGCAGGGCCACCAAGATGATCAGGGGACTGGAGCACCTTCCTTATGAAGAAAGGCTGTGGGAAATGGGGCTTTTTAGTCTGGATAAGAGGAAACTGAGGGGAAATCTCATTAATATTTACAGATATCTAACTGATGGTGTCAGGAGGTTGGGGCATCACTTTTTTCTTTTGTATCTAACAACAGGACAAGGGGTAATGGGATGAAGCTGGAACACTAAAAGTTCCATTTAAACAAAACGAAAAACTATTTTAGTGTGAGGGTGACAGAGTCCTGACACAGGCTGCCCAGGGAGGGTGTAGAGTCTCCTTCCTTGGTGGTCTTCAAGTCCCACCTGGACACGTTCCTATGTGGCCTGATCTAGGTCGACCTCCTTCAGCAGGGGGGCTGTACTAGATGATCTCTAAAGGTCCCTTCCAACCCTATCGTTCTATGATTCTATGAATTTTGTAATGACTTTTATGTTATCTTAGTGGAAATAGCTTTACATGTAAAGGATAGAAACAAGTTTGCACAAATAAAAGATCACAGTATGGAACTGAGACTTGAGAAATCATTGCACCTTGAAATAGAGAGAGGAATTGTTTAATCTAATCAAAATGGAAGGACGAGGTGGCCATGTATTTAAATTGATTGAAGTTGAGAGAATGTAAAAAAGAGTTCTAAAATGAGTTATTTGAGAAAAATTAAATTTTCTGTTTGAGTGTCCATCTACAAATCTGATGAAGCAAAAGATAAGTTTTGAAGAAGAGGCAACTGATGTGTCTTCACCTGTACCATTTGTGCTTATACTCCAAGTCCCGTTGCTGCCCAAACTGTGCTGAACTGTGAGTGACTTCTGTTGTGACCATGTTGTGTTGCAAAAGCATGAAATGTTACAAGAACAAAAATGTCTTCTGGTGTTGCCAAACACAGCACATAGGAGGGAAAGAACACGTTAACTAGAATGGAGGGGGGATGTGTTAAATGGCTGTCCTGGTTTAGGCCCATCACGGAACAAAAGACCACGATTAGCCTCAAGTACCGAAGACTTAAGGATTGCTAAAGGGCAGGGAGGGCTTAATTGCCGCTTAAGGTGCAGGACAAAACAGACCAGGCTACTCGGCTTGGGGAAGAAAAACAGAAAACAATTTAATACCAACTAAAACATAAAACCCCCCAAAAACAGAACCCAAACAAAACAACACAGAATGGTACAGAGATGAAGAGTCCGACCAGCCCTTTAAGACCACCTGCTCCCCACCCCTCTCCTCTTCCCGGGCTCAGAGCCCTGATCCCGGTGTTTTATACCTCCGTCCCCCCTGAACGGCCCAGGGGGGCAGGGAGTGGGGGTTTCAGTCAGTCCGTTCCTGGTGGCTTCTGCCGTTTGTCTCACCTCAGGGCAAGTGGGTTCCGCACCAGTCCTCCTTGCAAGTCCGTGAGGTACCACACACACATGGCAGCCCTGCACGGGCTGCACCGACGCACATTTGTCCCAAAGCCCTGCACGGGCTGTACCGATGCTCATTTGTCCCAAAAGTTGCTGCTCCTCTCTGCCTCTCGTGTGGGGCTGCTCTGCGGTGCACAGGCTCTCCAGCATGTCCTGTGCCATGACCGCCTCCCCCACACAGTCTCTGGCCCGTCCGGGCACACTCACATGAAGTTGCTGCTGCTGATCCATAGGTTGCAGGGGTACCGGCTGCACTCTCACCACGGCTTGCAGAGGGGTCTCTGGTCTGATGCTCCATCCTTCCTCCTTCTCCGACTGTGGGGTCCGCATGGTCGCCTCCATCTTGTACCACTCTTACACCTCCTGCCTGGCACCTCAAATTCCCGTCCCTAAATAGTGATCGCAGAGGCGCCAGATTGGCCCAGCCGGGCCGGGGGTGGGTCTGAACCCAGGAGTCGGGGGAGAGTCTAGAAAACTTTTATCGGGTCTTCACTGCAACCCGCTCCCCCTGTTACTAAGCAAAAGCAGCTCCTTGCTAAACCATGACAATGGCCATATAGATGTGCATTGTGGCAATGGCAGAGGAACCTCCTTGTGATTATAATGTTACCTTAGGGCTAATCCCATATATTGAGCTGTCAAGTCTGAGAGAAAAGACACATAGGAATTCATTTTTCTATTTGATAGGCCATGGTGAGACTGAATGAAAATGAAAATCAAAATTAGATTCAACCAGCTGTATTTTGGAGGTAATACAGTAAAAATTGGAAGGGTGTTAGCAACCTTTAGGAAAGAGATAGGGGTTCAGTAATACAGGCCATTATTGTTTGTATTTGTTGAAGAGTCTCCATTTCTGTGATTCTACCCTTTTCTGTGACATGGTCACTCATACAGTACTTTAAGATCCTAACTACCATTGGAGCTGGCAAGAATATTTTCAAGCATTAAAACATCAAAATAATATTAAGTAATCATTCAAAAAGCAGAATAAACACGGAAAGCCCATCTACTTTTAAAGAAGTCAACAAAAGGTGATGAAATTATGTTAATTTTGTGAAACTGACAATGCTTTTACTGACTTGTAATGGAAAATTGGTATAATCTCAGTATATACCTTCAAGCAAAGGTTTTGATTGGTTTCTCAATTAAATCCCTATATGTGGTTTGGGTTTTTTTGGTCAACTATTAGAAAACATTAGGCCTTGCAGTGTTTGATACATTCTTAGCTATGAAATTATTTTGGCCATTCCTAATTAATGCAAGTTCTGGAATGCTGTATAAAAATTAATTTGAAGACTTTAAGTGTAAGCTAGGTGAATAATGAGCATGATTTATTTTAGGGAAAGTGATAATAAATGAGACATCTTATTTGATAACAACTAGTAAAAAATAACTGCATCTGTTTTTCACTTACTCAAGCAACCTTCTGTTTTAAACTGAGAAAACACTCTTAGAAGTGATTGGTCATTTTGGCATTCTTCATAGCCTTTCTCCCATTTGTTATGGGGAAACAAAATCAATATTTACTTGAAGAGATGCTCCTGAGATATTCTATATATTAGAAGTAAAGATTTATAGTTTGTTGTATTGAAGATGAAACTATTTAGATAAAGTAATAACGTAAAAGAGAATTGGAGGAGTTCTGATGAAAGCAAAGAGCCAGAAGTCTCTATGCTCGCATGGTTCTGACACTTATTAATTTTATTAAAGCTGGTCTCTGGAAAATTCTCCTGTAAGAATCCAGTCTGAAGTGAAAAATCAAGCAACTTTTTTGAGCACTTAATTAAGACAATGTCCTCACCATTGCCTTACTCTACACAAAGTAGACATTAGCTTGACAATTCTTGGACTATTTTCACTGAAGATGTTTTCCTCTGGTTCAGATCAAACCCTATGTTATTGTGAATGTGGTGACCAAACAAAAAATTATTTCATTTATGTAAGTAAATTAGCTCATCATTGAAGTCTGTTATTTTACATCTTTTCTGCAGTTTTGTGGTTGTTCTGAGTAAGTTAAGTAACAGCTGCTGGAAATTGTGGTTATGACTTGGAAAGCATAATAGAATTAAAATGTATAGTGTGTGTTTTTGATAGATAATCTCAGCTTCTTCCTGCTCAATGCTAGGAAATGAGAAGTTTGCCAGTATAAGTTGTTTCTCATGGGCTGAACAAATGGCAACCATCTTGTCAGATATTGTTCCAAAATACATGCAGGTATCCAGCTTCCCCCACTCCCTGGTGTTTTCAATGACAACTTTAGGCTTGAGCTATATAAGTAGATACTTTATTTAAATGAGTATACAACTGAGAGTAGGAAAAGAAGGTGCAAACTACCAGTGTTAACCCTAAGTGGATTAATTTGAAAATTGTTTTCTTCTGAAATGTATCAGACTCCACAATTTACCTTGTATGCCATTGGTTTCTTATTCATATCTGCTAGACTTTCTCATCGCTCCTCATCAACTGAAAAAAACAACTGGGACAATATGATTAACCTTTGACAAGGGAAGCAAGTGCCTTGAATTAGAAACTTGAAAAAGGAGACAGTAGGGTAAAGCAGGCATTGTACAAAACAAAATGTTCAGTCAGATGTATTAATTAAAGCTTGTACAAAACCACCAAGCCCTGGGTAGGAACTTCTTTTTTCTCATTACATGAGTTGCCTCTCTTCCTATCTGGCAAACATACTGCCTGCTTTTTCAGTGCTTGTTGTCTCTGCTTTGCCCTGGCTCTTGGAAGAGAGATTAAGAATTAAAATAGAACTCCTTTTGATCCGAGGGCCAACAGGAACAGAACTTTGGGAGGAAACGTGTGGTACAGTTAAACTTTTTTAGGTAAACTTTACTATATTTGCACCAGAAGTTAAAGATATTCAGACATCCAGACCTAGATATGCCTAGATATGATGCTGCCTTTAATTAAGGGTTCCAAGTTCACTTAGATATTCAGATTATTATGAGAACTAGTAGCTTAGCTCTTGATAGGAAAACAAACAATATTCACTATTGGAACTCAAATTAAATTTGGAATGCAGTATAGTAAAAGTCTTTTTGCATTTTAGAATAATAATTCTCATGGCTAACGCAACATTAAACCAAGTTAATTTTTCGTTTCAGAGGCACTGAAGCCCAACATTTTTTTGCAAAGAATAGATATTTCAAGATTCATGTGGGAAGCAGTACTGTTAGTATCAAATTCTGACTTGTTGCCTTGAAGCAACTTTTCTACACCATGCTGTATCTATCAAATATAATTAAAGTTATGCAATTAATATTTCCTTGCACAGTGCCATACTTTCAGTGATAGTGGTCATAGTTAACAGATTTAAAGCTTTACTTTTTTCTTGGTTTTGTGTTTTTTTTTTTTTAAGGCAAAAAAAGGACAATTGACAGCACTATTAAATGTGTTTACTTAGTACTACCTGGACTGCCTATGCTCTGTCATTCTGAGGAAAATATGGTATTCACAGCCCAGAAACTTGTTCTCCCTGTATGATTGTTGAATGGGTTTTGACTATCACTTTGCTCTGTAACAACAGGAACAGATAAAATATCTGATAGCAAAAAAATTTTTTGTGGGAAGCAATGCTCATTCTTAATGCTTTTTTACAGTAGACTGCATTTAAATGAGGAATCGAAAAGCTGTACTAAGTAATTTTTAAGATCTCAGTTATTAGTATTACAGAAAGCTCTTATAGATGTAGAGAAACTCAAATCAAAGCCAGTTATTTTGAAGATTGAAGTAACTGTAGAGCACCACTTAAACTACAAAAGCACTTATTCTTCAGTTTTTGGTACCTTTCGAGCTCTGATTCAGTTATTGTTGGTTTGTGATGGAAATAACAAAGTTAGCTTACTTTGTACTTGTGGAAAGATCTGTCCAAAGCTGGAAAACTGCTGGATGCAAATGGAGTTAGGAGAAGTGGAAATATGTTACAACCTCTCCAATGTGAGCAACAATAGTGTAGTCGTCCTCCTTACTGCTGCAAAAGAGTTGTAACAGTGATGTCTGTAAAATGCCATTCCTCATCAGTCCTCTGGCCCTCCATGCTGGGATGATCTATCAGGATGCTAGTCATTCCTACTTTTCATTTATTTTGTAGTTTGTAATTATCCATAGTTTGACCACTTTAACTTTCTTTAGTCATGGACTGTGATTAGGTGAAGGTATCTGTGACATTTCTACCCAAAGCAGCCCTGACTGCCTGCACTGGGATCAGTGAACTAATCTATTTGGAAAACAATTGAGGTGAAAAACTGGCTCATTTTCAAGACTACTTGTGATCAGGAGGACAGAGCAAGTTGCCCTAATCCCAGTGAAACAAAGTACATCCCAAAGTGGGAGTCTCAGTCTGCTTCCCAAGCCAGTGCAGATCTTGCTGCCAAGTGTCTCTTGTGTCTGTGGTTGGCTTTGGAAAAACAAGACATTTAGTTATTTTGTTAAGGATGTTGACTCTCAGTTGTTTCTGGGAAAGTATTAATGTTATTTTGGCCTAGGACTGGTCAAGAACACCACTGCACAGTTTTAGTGAAATGTCTTTTGTGTGTGAGAGGTCCACTGCATAGGCAGGAAAATGTGGGTACTCCATAGCAATGCAATTGTTAAAAATAGGTGAATTTCCATTATTTTGAGAGGGTTACAGCAAAATGAAAAAAAAAAAAAAAAAGAAGAAAGAAAAAAAAGAGACAGTCTAGGACAGAAAATGAAATTATCTTGCTTTGGATTTCTGTGACTTTTCCTCTTCTCAGAAAAAGGCAATAACTTTGGAAGAAAGAAAAACTTAAGTTGCTGCTGACATTTCAAAGTTGTTTGTCGGTAAGAAGGTACCTGCAAGCTGATCTTTAACAAGTAGCAAGTAATTTCCATTTGTAATATCTCAGCTTACAGAGTTTAAATTGTGCGTTGATCTTTTTTGTATTTTTTGTAGTATACTGCAAAATGCTTTAACCACTACCTTGCAGATACATAAATCAAAACTAATACATAAATGGCTTAAAGGCAACACAGTTGAGGGCTCTATCCTGAAAAATTGCAACTATGGCTTTTCCTATAGGTAGTCAAGGCTACTTATTCAACATATATGTGCTTTCACATCACTAAGATGTTATATTTAAAACTTCTTAAGCATTTAGCCCTCTTTTGCAAAATTTTAGTCTCATGAGTATCAACTGCAAACAATATACCAACCATGCAAACACTATGATTACAATAAACATACTCCAATCAAAGGGTAATTGAACATTTCCTAATAGAAAATCCTTTATAAATCTAGGTTTCATAAATTTCCATGGCTGAGAAATACTTAACTGACAGTGAGGTAGTGAGCAAACTTGGTTGAAGTGTTAACCAACTAGTGTAAGTGAAAGGCATTACGTTCAGTGGTCTTGGATTTCTCTAATGGTCTGATTAATCTGAGGGACATAGTTTAGTGGTGGACATGGCAGTGCTAGTTTGGATTTGATGATCTTAAAGGTCTTTTCCAACAAAACTCGTTCTATGATTCTATGATGATTCTAACTTGAACAGGTACATGCAGCCTCCCTAATTTGCTAGTAATATATTGCACTTCCACTTTCATACTAGCAAAAAAATATTAATTGGAATTTAAAAAAATTAATATTACATCTCTGCTGCACTTTGCAAGTGGCATAGATGTCACACATTTCCCTACATCTCAGGGCTATTTGACTGCCATATGTTGGGTGAGTTATTCTGTTATTTTTTGAGATAGTTCAGCACATAAAGTGGCAAGCAGTTGTTCCACACATGAACACATCGAAATACTGACACTGTGACATTTGATCACTGGTTTGTTTTTGGTTTTTGGTTTTTTTTTTTTTTTTTATAAAAAGAAGACACTAATTTCTAATGCAAGGAAAAGAGAATGCTGACCTCAGTGATGTAAGTTTACTAATCTACTGCTGATTAATCTGTGTTGAATAATATACATGTATAAATTAATAGGGATAAGACAAATTTACCATTAAATAGATTTTTTTTTTAATTTTTTATAAAAGTTTTAGACTATGGAGTATTAAATCTTGTTTGAGACATCAGCCTTCCCATGGTCTGTTCAAAGTACACTGAAGAAATTACACATTTTATAATTTTGAATTTAACTTAGTTCAGTTAGCTGTTCTGTTTTCAAAGAATTCTGCTTAAAGACATTTTACCAGTTTAATTTTGTTAAGACATTAAGGCTGCTCTGCTTGACAACATGACTGAGGAGTGAATGACTAGATAAACTTAAAGCCTCAAGGAACATTTAGGAGAGAAAAACAGCAATTTCATTGCAGGAAGAAAGAAACCAGGTATAGCTTCAACAATGATTTTCAAACCAATTCCCATGAAAATCTATTTAATTATTGCATGCAAAGAAATAGGTAGACTGTGCCTAGCTAACAAAATGTGTCCTTTGAACTGAGAATTTCTTATCTCGATTGAATTAGTGAGGTTCTGAAACCCATAAATCAAAAAGCTATCATGCCACAGATACTATCAAAAGGAGTTATCAGGAAACATTTCAATCTTCCTTGCTCTTAAAAATCTTCTTACATTGCTGCTTACACTAGCTGTCATACATTATCATTTATGCAAATTGTCCTACTGTAGGCATCTCATAGACTGCTTAAAAATTGTCATAGACTGTGACGTACAAGCTTTCAGAAAACGTATAAAATTCATTTTATGCTTTGTCACCCTACCTCAACATGTGGGTGCTATGTAGGGTGCTATGCACATTTAAACGAAAAAGAAAAAATGGGAGAGAGGTAAGTGTGGGACTAAGCAAAAGTCTGTCCAAGGATGAGGCCTTAAAGACATTTATTTTCAGTTGGAACTGTGGTGTGAAGTTTTATCACGTTGTGCACTTAATATAATGGGAAGTGATTAAATTGCAGGAGAGCACCAACCTGCCATGCCACACAGTTGCTGATACAAAAACACTTCATGAGCTTCTGTTGGTATCAGTGCACTTTGTATGCATGAAACCATCAGTGCTTACATGTGTAGCATTCTGATACTGATTCCCAGTAAACAATTATCATCTGCAAGATTGTGAATAAAATGAAATGTCACTAAAGACCACAGGTGCAAGGCTAGCCTACCATAAAATGAGAGAGAAAGAGCCCTCAAAGCCTTGTTTCTTACTGTTTCTTTTCATTTATTGGCTGTTCTACCCTGAAGCATTCCAATGTCTCTTGAGGGTTTTGACTGCAAGGACTGAAGTTCAGAGAACAGAGGTAGTATGCCCACTGTGGGAGCTGCTGGGCCTTATCTCACATGGGTCAGCCACAAACATGCTGAACTATGCTGAACATGCTGAACATGCTATGGGCACAGCCATAGATTCACTGATGGCTGAGGTAGCCAGCCCAGTTCTGCCCCTTTTCTGTTCTTCCCCCTACATGGACAGTAGGGTGTGGAGCACAAGCCCAAGCCCTGTTTGATCCCACTGCTCCCCTTCACTGGGTCTTACAGGTGTGGGATGCCTGTACTCCTTCAGCAGCTGGCAGGGGCCTACCTTGGCAGGGAGAGGCATCAGAGAGCAAGATGAGGCATCTCACTCAAATTCCTAGCAAGACAGCTCTAAGATTTGTGAAAACCTTCACAGGGAAATTCCTAGAGGTTATTGGCTCCCCACTGTGAACTAAGAAAGTGCCCGGTGCACCCAAATGCCTTGTCCCTACCCACAGGAGGAATAATTTTAAAATTATGGTTTGGAAATGTAGCAGTGATCAGAAAAGCTCTCTAGACTGGTTGGCTTGACCAATCCCAGGTGTCTTAAACGATTGAACATAATGAATGATGTTTGCTGAATTGTAATCTGTGCTTATTTTTAAAAATAGAAGTCTGATGTGAAAACTAACTTTAGGTTAATGTATTAAAGCATTATGTCTTTAATATAGTAAGAGGGCAAAAAGTAGGAAAGACAAGATTAAAGTGATGAGATGGGACTAGACTTCTTGTAAGGTTTCAATAGTCTCTGTGCTGTGGCTAGTCATTGCACATCTGTGTAGTGAGGTGTTTTATGTTCTGGTTTGGTGCCCTATCCAGAGGCTTCCATGATTTTGGCTATACTCTGTGCATAGTGCTGTTAGCAGAGTAAGCTGCACCAGATGCATAACGACAAGATGTTGTCAAAATGCTCACCGGTAAGCCCCAATGAAATAGTATTTACAATAATATTCATTATGTATATTGTACATCTATAACTTCATACATACTTGATATTTTTAAACCCTAAAAGAAAAATAATGGAGATGTTTTACATGTGTATTTCAACTTTTTCTTGCCAAATTTCATTTGTGCAAAAACTTTAGAAGTGCAGGATATGTTAATTTAAGACACTGGTTGTGGTACATTTGTTTGAGGACATGAGATGTGTTCAACAAAGGATTATTAAAACTTCCTTGAAGATCATTGTAGAGGAATGAGCACTTGTGTCCTTGCTGTTCATTGTCTGTTCTATAGACCTTCTAAGAAAGCTTTCATTTTTTTAAGCAGAGTTTTAATTAAGGCCTTCAGCCCACTTCTGTTTTCCTTTGAGGGAATTCCTTGAAAGAGTGTCTCTGATTTCCCCCTAGAAACTTGATTAGGTCCTCTATTGTACATTTTGAGAAAGTCCATCTTTTGTTTCCTTTTGTTAAATACTATTCTGAAAGTGAGATATAAGCATAAAAACAGAAGGCTTGGGAGTACAATATATTTCAACACACGAATCCTCAAGGATGAAATCAGATCTATAGTGGTTTTTTAAGGTACGTGATTTTTAAGATGCCAACAGGAGTTCATTGGCTTTGAGATCTGCAGGGAGCTTTTGTTAAAATACAGCTTCTTCAGGCTGAATATCCTGCCTAATTGTGTATTGTGTAACAGCATTGATCTGCAAAGATTTGAACTGAGCTTTCTCGTGTTTTGAGTTTAAAAATGTTGGCTGGTTACCAGGGGTTCAGGGCTACCTAAAGTAGTCATGGAGGCTATTTGCAACACAGAGTGGTTCATCAATCTTCCACTGTTTAAAATGAACCTGTAAGTTTACTTACATAAGTGTAAATGATTAAAATGAAGTGCAACATGAAGAACAGTTTGTGAAGGTTAGAACCCATAAAATGAAGTGTCTTCCCCTTTATTGCTCTTATACAAATACATTTTTTTTAAATCTCAAGCTACTGTTTGTCTTTGGAAATGTGTAATTCCACTTTAGTATATTAAACAGACTGCTATTTTGAGAGAGTAGTATAAGGCAGGTGCACAAAAAGCCTACATATTGACTTGTGTATCTGACTTGGAAACATTTCTCCTTCTTTTTAAGCCTGTCAGATCTTCAAATACCACACAAATTAACTTTTAAATTGTATTTTGAAATCTCTGTGCTACAAGGAGAAATGCAAGGATGCTATTGCATGAAAAGGAAAAACAGCATACTTGCAATTTTGTATTTAATCAATCACAATGATATAATTAGAGTAGCTACATAGGTTAAACACAAGTCATATGAATGTCCAGCATAAAGGAGCGAAATAATATGCATCAGCCTTCAGATTTCATATGCTTTAAATACACATGGAATTGGAGGATGCTGTTGAAAATTCTGTTCTACTCTAGATATTATATACATGCTGAAGAGTTGAAAATAGCTGCTTTGAACCTGTACAAAAGTATATGCTCTGTAAGAAGTATTTCAGTTGTAGGTGACTTAATGAAAAGTATTTGTTAGATTACACTCTTCTGATGAATGCTTTTGTGCATCTTAGGTTGTTGTGGTTTTTTGTTTTTTTTTTTTTTTTTTAGCGATTTTATACTTAAAACTGGATTGCTGAATAGCATAATTCTGTATTCCTCTGGAAGAAAATGCTATGTTGCTATAAAGACACTGAGTATTGATTTTTTTTTTTTTTTTTTAGGCAGCACTGGTACATTAATCTTTTACTTCTTATTTAAACACAAGGCAAAACATTCTTGTTCAGGTGAGGGAGCCCTGGCACAGGCAGCATGCGGAGGGTGTGGAGTCTTCTCTGGAGGTCTTCGAAACCCATCTGGACTTGTTCCTGTATGGCTTGATCCAGATGAACCTGTTTTAACAGCAGGTTGGACTAGTTGATCTCTATTGAATTTTGTTGCTGTATAGATTCATAAAATGGTAGGTGTTGGAAGAGATCACTAGAGATGTGGTGAAATTATTGACGCATGACTTGGTTTAATTTAGAGCAATCATAATTCAGACTATGATTTTAATCTTAAATTTGTAGTAGTGTTAAGAAAAATTTTCAAGTCTACTCATTTTTGAGTTTTGCGTATAACACTTGTGTAGGTCTGAATATATTCCAAGCTTTAACTCCAACAGCGCTTTTTGATGTTTTCATACTTAAGTTCTTTAGTTTCACTGACACTTTTATACCTAGGATTACCACACAGATTGTGAAGTTATTCGTCTTTGCTTCAAGCAGCTAAAAGTAACCATGTGAAAAAATTGTCCTGGAGGAATACCGTATAACAGTTCCCTGTTTCTGAAGTTCAAAAAGTTTCCTGATTGAAGTAAAGGTGCATTCATTTCCTGTTGTTTTTTGTAGTTATAAGTAGCTTTTCTCAGAAGTAAACCACAAGGTATCTTCAACTCTCTTTAGATCCATACACAACTACTAAGGCTGTGAAGTAGTGAGTAAGCAATGTCACTGTAATTGAACCAATCCTAAAATTATTTCTGTCAATAACTTATTCACAACAAGTTTATCTCTCTTCTCTCACTCCTCAAAGAACCGTTTTTTCCTTTGCTATTTTCCCCTTAGCTACAAGAATACTTCTAAAACTGCTGTAGAACTGGTGTTATTGGGTATTTTAACTTTAAATATCTGTTCTCCGTAAGTAGTGAATATGAAGAAAAAATTCATTAACGTGCTACACATTGCATAATTTTTATTAATTATAGGTTATTGAAAGTACATGCAAATTTACACATATATGATTCCCTTAAAGAAGCTTTAGAAATTTTAGGGGATCACTGTATTTTCTAAATATTAATTCAAGTGTTTATACTAAGGCTACAGGTATAATGATAGTCTTTGAAAAGGCACGTTTATTGAAAAATAAGGAAATACTTAAATTTTTTTGCTAGTATATAATACTGACCTGGGAGATGTTTAGGATCTTCTATATAAGATACAGGGTAGTATAATGTTTCCTTTGAAACTGAAGCAAAGTTTATCTTGGCTTCAAGGGAATCTCTTTCTCTATAGTAATTTACTTCTTGGGTCTTTTCATCTTGGTTTTTGGAGCCTCTGTATCAATCTTAAATCCTTACCTCTAAAACTTCTCAGTTTGCAACTACCTTGTGTGAAGTGATAGGATAAAGATAGTCATGCAGCAAATATGTAAAGTTAAAGTTGATTCAGTTAGAAATGAGGGCCACTGTAGGTTTATTAGACCCTTTCCTTCCCTTTGGCACTGACGCCCAGAATGGTGTTTGAGGTTGTCAACACATTTGACTAATGTGGGAGCAGGTGGGAGAACAGACCACTGAGGGCTGAAGCAGCTTGAGTTGTCTGTGATGCTGTCCCAGATAATAAATTTTGTGTTAACAGTGAGCAGTATACAATAGATTTTTTTTCTAGTCAGTCACAATAAAATTCTCAAAGTTAAACAATAGTTTGGGGTTTTTTTTTTTTTGGAGTCACTGTCAGAGCTTGCAGATCAACTTTCTATTTGTGTGGAGATGGGATGTCTTACATCCTATGGGTACAGTGGAAAGATGAAGCCGAATGAAGATTGGATGCCTCAACAGATTCAGTGTGTGATTAGATGAGCTGGGCAGGAGGCTTGAATATAGCAGACCTGAGGCAAATTTTTTTACTTGAATTCAGAGTATAGATAATCACTTGCATTTTGAGACTATTTCTTGTCCAGTTATGAAAAACAGTTCTAATAGTAGTTCTTAATGTCACAAAGGAAAAATGTCTGGTTTTCTTTGCTTTCAGTGTTTGAACATATTTTTCTTTTCTGACATTTTAATTGAAAATTGCAGTAAGATCTTAAGAACAACATAAAATATTGCCTAAACATCTTATATCATAAATAATCTCGAACAAACTTATATGATGATATCTGGAGATGGTCTAGTATTTCTTAGATGAACAGCCACCCAAATTAGTTGGGTAGTATGAGAGATTTTAAGTTTAATTTGGATGGCAAATACCTAAATGACAATATGTTTGGTCTTTATGTTCTGCAATTTCCTGTTTTGCATGGTAAATAATTAACTAACAGTACAAGTTTTTCTATAGTTTTCAACCTTAATTATTTTAATGAGGCTTTTAGTTAGTAACCTTATCTATACCCTAAGCACATAGTTGAGGTCCAAAACACATTACCATGATATGAATCAAATGCATTGTAAAAAGTACCTGGATTCTTCCCAGTTTGCATGTTCACACCATGCAATACCCTGTTAAAAAGGGTAGGCCATGTGTGATGTGGGTAGAATGAATGTAGTCTTTCAGACTAGAAGCACTTAAATTGTTAATACAGTCTTGCTGTTTCAGTTGCACTTTCAAGTCCTCTGTCCTTTCAGGTGAGCTTTCTATATTTGTCCTGCACAGCATGGCTTATGCCTAATGTTAAGTTCTAGGAAGAAAGCAAGAAAACACTATGAACACTCTGCCAGCCATAATGCGGAGTAGGATGGGGTGAATAGTGTAGGTCTGGACAGACCTAACTAAGGCTGAAGTGAGTCAGTGAGGAGTGGAGGGGGAGTGAGCTTGAATGCCTCCATGATAACCAACTAGAACAGAATGACCTTCTAAAATCTTGTCCTTTGCAAAATTAAATCAACTACCTGCTTGTCTCATAGAATTATTTTAATAAGCAGAAAGTTATTCTGGTTGGAAGGCTATATTGGGCCTCCTATCAAGGGCTAGGACTCTGGTTGCTTTATCCTCTGATGTTTTATATTAACACAAAATCTTACAAATTCAGTAAATGTTTTGTAAATACATTTGGTCTAATAGCTTTTGACATTCTTTGTGCTAAAAAGGAAACAATTAAAATGATTGTACACTTGCTCTTTTGATTTTTGTCAAGATGTTGATAATAGGATTAGTGTGTGCTGCTGCTGAGTTTTAGTGAATTGGCATAATTTTCTTCTGTTCAGCATAGCCTGTTGCTTATCATCCCAGCAACTGATTAAAGCGGTAGATACATCTTGTTGCCAGTGTGGGGGAAGACACAAGTATATGTCTAATGAACAGGCCAGGATTGTGAGAAATTTATGATTGTACTATCATGCTGGAATACAAGCTTATACTGCACCTTGTGCCAGCTCTATTACACTATTTGGCATTAATGTGTCTTTTTCTTCTCCTGAGTTCTTGAAATAAGGTTAAGATATTTTCATGTAATTTCTTTATTTCTTTAGTTTCTGTCTTGGGAACAGTTCTACCAGTTGCTTGGCTGCTATTAGCAAGTAGAGGACAAAATGGAAATCTGATATGAAGACATAAAATCACTGCCATATGTAACCAAAGGCACAAGCAGTTTTTGTTCCAGAAAAGCAAGAGTCTGCAGATAAATATACCTTTTGAAAAGTAATCTAGATGGAAAGATCAGAGGATCACAGAGTTGAGGATGATCCATCACAGAGTTGAGGCTGATCCTGTATGTGGGACTTAGTTGTAGAAACCAAAGAATATAATTGGTAGACATGGGCATATAGAATGGGAGGAGTTTTGTGAAGAAAGTTGGTCCTCAGAAAATTGTGTTCTCTGAGGGAACTAGTAGTACTGCTTATGTTACTATGGTAGATCAAATGCGATGGTGGGGTCCAAGGTCAGCCAAGTGGGATGTTAGAGAGAAGAAAAAGGAGATGGGCCAAAGGATGCAAATGGATGACTTCATACTTTGGAAAAGTCTTGGGTGTTATTGTGGGTTCTTTAAAATTGTTGATATAATATCAGTAAGAAAACAAAGGGAATATCAGAATCAAAAGGAAAGAGAGATGTATTTTCTATTTAGCTTCCTGTGTGTCTTATTACATGCCTTGATCTCGATTATTGTGTGTGGTTTGGGCCCCATTGGCTACATTTTTCCAAACAAGAGAAGACCTTAAAAACGTTCAGAAAAGGGCAGTTATCATAGAATTGCATGAAAATCAAACAAACAAACAAACAAATTAATGGTATTGAATATCTTCATGGTGATAAAGTCTATAGATGTAGCTGTTCTGGTTATTGCTTTACTCAGACTACTACTAGATAATTATTTGCTTGGAAAGAAACGTGGGCATACCAGAGATCATTTGAAGTACATATAATCTATGTACACATGCTTTACTGATTTTATTTCAATCTTCTGGTGTTTAATGTTGGAGACATGCTTGATTTGACTCAATACAGAAGCTGTTATGGGCTTACAGTGAACACATGAGCTGTAAATAATTTACTTAATTTACTTGAGTAAACAGTGCTTGAAATGTCATAATTTTATTTTACACTATCGACTGTGGAAACCCTTCAAATACTAAATTCTTGTTAATCTGGACTTAACTAAAGAGATTCATGTAGTATAGCCTATACAAAACAGTCCTGCATTAGAAACGCAGATACTGATGTCAAATTTCCTTTGTTCTTGGATGCTTTTGCTTTCAGACAGTGCTGAATCTTGATCTGACAGCTCAATTATTGCTTTTTTTTTCCCCCCTCATGTCTTTGTGGCAGTAAAATGTGCACCTAATTAGGTCTATTATAAACTGCAGAAAACTAAATTATAGCAGGAACTCTGATATTAGATAAAGATCTTAAAAGCCTCATTTGTACATATTCCTGTAGGTGATTGGAATCAGTAACTTTTTTACAAAATGAAACTTGATGTGTGCAATAAATCTATTTGACAGAACACTGTCTTGTAAAAATCTGTGATTTTAAATCTGTGCATGTTAGCCAGTATGATACTATTGTTCACCATCAGAATTTATTCAGTGAGAAAAATGAAACTGTTGCATTTGAAAAGAGTTTCTGATGGGTAAGAAAAATATAAAACATTGGGGACTGCGAGCTCTGTTTTGCTCTAGATGCTTACAGTGACTTGGGGGTTACAGTGCTCTTCCAGCCATGTATGTTCCTACACATCTTCTAAAATGCAGAATAATCCCATGCACTAGAGGCCTGACTGGAAAGATTCTTGTGAGCTAATAATGCACAGTCTAGTATTTGCTTTGTAATGCTATAATGTTTTGTTGCTATGTGAGAGAAAACAGAAACTTGCTAATTCAGGTCTTATATTCATATACCATTCTTCTTTTGTTCTTAACATAAGTCCTTGACTAATCAGGCGCAGTCAGATCATTTGACTTGCCTGAAAGTTCCTGTAATTTTCTGGCTTCTCATTACAGTGCTATAAAACTACATATTACTAGCACTTGACTTGTAAATGTGTAGCCTATTGTATTTCATAATTATTGTATTTTATTTAAATACGATAAATCTTTCAATTAAAACTTTCCTCTGGAACACAGCCTAAATAATCAGGCTGACAATTAGAAACAAGCAGTTAAATTGCATGATCTTGTTTTCTGTTCTGGGCCAGGCTCTGTGAAGTCTTCTATGTATAATGAGAATGGTATGATCAAGTGAAGTACTGATAGATAACAGGCACTTGTCTAACACTCAACAACACACCAAGTATATAAGCGAATTAAATTGTATGCGTTTATCTAGTGACTTCACAAATGCAATTAAAGCTGTACTTTTGAATTTGTGAAGCATATTAGAACCATAGAAAGCTTTGAGTTAGAAGGGATATTTAAAGATCATGTAGTCCACTCTCCTTCCATGTGCAGGGAAGTCTCACTAGATCAGGTTGCTCAAAGCCTTGTCCAACCTGATCTTGAACACTTCCAGTGACAGGGCACCCAGAGCTTCTCTGGGTAACTTCTTCCAGTGACTCTCCATCTTATCATAAGAAACTTCTTCCTTATGTCCAAACTGAACCCATCCTCTCTTTTTAAAACTGTGGCCCCTTGTCCTGTTATTACAGTTCTTGGTAAAAAGTCTCTCTGAGTTTCTCATTGTAGTCTCTTGATATATAAAAGGGGCTTATAAGTTGTATCTGGAGCTGCCTGTTCTCCAGACTGAACAACAATGAAATTAAACAATATTATCACACTCAAAATACTTTCCCTTTTATTCTTCGTTTCTGGTATTTCCCTCGTCCACTGGCCCATAATTAACTTTATTTGTCTAAAGTTCATTAGGTATCTAGGGATTTAAAAGCTAATGTGTCCTGAATTATAGTTAGTAAATTTAATCCTATTCTTTTTGGAAGTGGGAGAATAATGCAACTGCAATTTAAATTGGCAAGAATAGTCTCTCTCCCTTCTCCCCTGCCAGCCACTAGATCTCAGCATATTGCTCTCTCCTATCTTGTATCAGGAAGGTCACCTACATGGTAAATGGAGCAATAATCAGCATCAGTCTTAATGTGTTTATGTCCATCTTTGAAGAGCATGTATTTTAACATAGATTCCTTCCCCAGTATGATTGTTTTTGCTGTCACAGTGTTGACTGTACTAATGCAGGTGAAAAAGCAGTGGAGGAGTGAGGATGAGTGACTGGGGCAGGAAAGGATGAAAGCCTCCTCCCTGGGATTGTCCTGGTTTGTTCTGACTATAAATGCTTATATTGCCTATGCAGTACTTAGCCTAACAGATTTTATTCTATTAAACAACATTGGTCAAGTGATAATTTTATCACTCCTCCTATCATGTCTATATATCTCAGGTCTGTAGGCTGGCAAAAACATTAAATATAACTGAGCCCTGCCATCTGTCCGCAGATACTTCTAGTAGGTCAAGCAGGATTTTCCTTGGTTTTCAGTGAAAATAACTCTCGTTAATATATCCCATAAGCTAAGCAGATAAGGAAGTGTTGGCTGTGCCACATGGTCTTTATGATGAGACAATCTACTAAGAGTAATATGATGCTGTTTCTAAAGCAGGCATATAGTCTTGTAACAATATGATTGTTCTGAATCTGCTGTTGCTGTCTATGATATCATTTTATCCTGGGCTTAAGTTTTTAGTCTGTCCCTTCCTATCTCCTTTCCTTGTGATACTGATGTTTTCTATGATCATTAGGCTAATGAAGTATTGCAAAGAATGGTTTATAGTCAAAAAGGTATAAAAAGCATTACCATGCATTTAGAAGATCTGTTGTACAATGAAGACAGAACTCTTCAATAGGACTTCTACCTGCAGGAGTGTAGGGAAAAGTATTGATAAAATATTTTGGCTATGTTCTGCAAAATAGGGTTTGGCCTTTCTTAATGTGATCTGAGCTGCAGACTGATAGTAACAATAAAAACACAGGTCTTCATTTAATAAAGATGATGACTTAAGAGAACCTCTCTGCAGCCTCTCAAGGAGAAAACAAGCTTACTGAGATGCTTAATTTTTGCCAAATCTACAACTGGAGAAATACTTAAATATTCCAGAAAGAGACTGGTATTACCTTTAGCTGATACTGGAAGAACTGGTCAAGTAAACCAAAGTCAGAAATGTGAAATAGAAACTTGGGGAATCTTTGGAGGTTTTTCTAGTCCAGAGCCTTCTTCAAATCAGGATTGATTTATAAGTTGTCTTCTGCTTTCCTACCATTCTTTCTGGAAGCGATCAGTGGAATTAAGCACGACTTAAAACTATAAACCCCTGTCTTCAGATACGACTGGCTTTTTTATGAAAAAAACCTCTCTGAAAACATTCACAGGCAGCACTCTGGGGTCTCTAATCAAGGTGGCAGAGTTCTGACTTGTCACCAATGTTTTTAAGGTTTACATTTTAAAAAAAGTCTTACTAAAAGAGATTTCCTTCTTTCTGTCAATCAATAATGAAAGAAACTATTCTATGTTTTATGATTAGGTGTTTTCAATGTAGCTAATGGCATGCAGGCCTAGCAGACCAGATACAAACATATGTGCTTTACATGGATGTCAGTTGATGGCTGTCATAACAATGAGTGCAAGCTCTAGTGGAAAAAATGACAATGAACAGTATACACATCTTTTAAGTAATAGCATTCATGCAATGAAGTCTTTGGTAGCTTGTATATTCTGTGTAGTCAGGAAGCTGCTTATAATAGACAAATAGGTACTTTAATGACAGAAATGAAATCAGATAGGGAGACTGCAACAGCTGTTAAGCTGCTTCTTAAAATGCATCTTTACTCCTATGGAAGAAATGCAAGACACATGGTGGGACTGCAGCCACTATTTATATACAATCCCTCAGTCCCAGGAGAAATTTCTTTAATTTATGAATATTGAAGCTTTAAAAAACCCTAGCCAACACATTTTACATATTACATCTTAAAAATGTATTTTTTTTGTCAGTGTAGAAACACATTTATATCTGTAGCTCACTCAAAAGGGGCATTGAAAATTGTTTGGCAATTTGCGTATATAATTCTTTTTGTACTGGAAACATGCTCCTTGGTTTTACAGGAGTCTGAGTAAAACAACTCTTCAAGGAAGTAAAGCTCAAGTGTATGCAAAGTTATATCTTTATATCTTGCATTTATTATGAACAGTGTAGCTAACTTGGTTATTCCATATGTCAAGTATTATAAACATTAAAATCAAACCTTATCTGTTCTCTATAGCAAAAGACTGAAGTTTTAATTTGCCCAAGTTAAGACCAAGCAGTGAAAACAATAGTGAAGATTTGTTTCCCTGAAAATAATAGATTGGTCTAAGTGTGCTTCTGATATGCCTTAACTTTAGACGGTACAGATATTTCAGACTCAGCAAGGCCATTTAGAATCTTGCTAGAAAGACAAGTAAGAGTTTGCTTGAGAACATTCTGGAAAGAAAGATTGACTACATTTTGGACCCTCACAAAACATGAGACATGCATTTCAGACACATGTCTATGTCTTCTGACAGACCTAATCTGCTAATGTCTGTCATGAAACTTTCTTTTAAAAACATGTTCCATTCTAGACTGCTAATAAGTGGTATCTTTTCTGTTTATTCCTCCTGGATTTCAGGAATATAGTCAATCATGCAGCTCAGTATGCCTTCGGAAAGTAGACACATATCTGTTAGTTATTTAAAGTCCTATTTTAAAACTTCAAGGAACCTGGAAGTGTCTCTTAAAGTTTTGTTAAACTTCTGTGTTTGTTGTGCCCACTGTGGTCCCTGAAGAGAGAAGGCTACAAGGTCACACCTGTTCCTTGAAATGCATTGTATGATTTATATACTCTTGTGGCTTTGGGGTCACCATACAAAGATACAAAATCCCCAAAGGACAAAACAGGTCCTTTCATCTGCATGATCTAAACAGGTGCTGCCACCTTTTATGCCAGCTGCCAAATCTTGGCAGAAAGCAGTGCTAATGAATAGAAGACAAAATAAGGCAGCAGTACCTTGTCTTGAAACTTGGGTTTTGCTGCTTGATTTTCATTCCACATGTGACTTTTGTATCTGCATAAATGGGAAGGAGCTGTTGTTTTATTTGCAATATACTGACACTTGGATGTACTGAGTGTTTGCCCTAAGCTAGCTGATGATAGTCAACTCTAAGACTAAAGGCTGGAAGGTTGAAAAATCCTGTATTTTTTTCAGTGATGTACTTAAAAAACAGATCTGAAAATTGTTATTCCATATGGATTTGAGCTAAGAAAGTTCTACTTACTTCGGTTTGGTTTTTTTTTTTCAAAAATCCAAATGTACAGTTAATCACAAGAGCCTAGCATAGAAATTAAAATTCTATGGAGTGGAAGGTTCTGAAATAAGTTGATGTGACAGATCTCCCTTGACTTCCAACAAAGGGTTTCTGCATGAGTTACTGGTTAATAGTACTTGAAGAATGTAGGTAGCAAAATACCTTGCTTATGACATTCAGTGTGGAAGTCTTGCAGATGCTTTTTACATCACCAAAACAGATCTGTTAGTTCCAGCCCTGAAGAATAAATGTGGTATTAGAGAGATTTAGACCTTGTCAAGCTGAGTTATACAAAATTCTGAATGGAAAAAAAAAACTCAAAAAAACCTGTGCATGTTGTAAACTGAAAAGAGGTCTTTCAGACTTAACTCTGTTTAATTTTTTCAAGATAGCATTTGAAATTGATATGGAAAATCTTAAAATATATAGAATAATAGAAAATGCAAGTAAACTTTTTATTACTACTGCTAACATCAGCTAAAGAACAAATAATTTGATTGGTATCTAAATCTTGTTTCTTTTTATTAAGCAAAATGTGCAAAGATCATTATCTGTAGCTGAGATGCATTTGTAACATCCACCACTAGCTCAAGGTGGATTTTGAGGAGCGTTATGATTCCTCAAGTGGCTTGAGACAATGACAGCAGACAAACTGTTAAAGAAGGACAGATAGAAGACATATTTTTCTAGGCTAAAATAGATTGACCAAGATGAGTATGTCAGTACCAATGTACTCTGAGAACGGGCCAAATGTCAGGTTATTGTTTGTTCGGAGAGGAAGTGACTAAATGTGGGACTAAATGACATATAGTGGGAGTTTCAGTGCTGCTCTTGGTTTTGTGGTTACAGCTGTCCTCTCCAAAGTGAGATAAGAAAGCAGTGATCCAGGTGACAAGCATAAGTTTAAAAAACGCTTGGTTCAGTAAATTTAGGATAGTTTCAGTGTATGAAAAGAGTACATCTATGTTTTAGCTCATCAATATCTAAGTGCACTTTTTCCATGGCAAGCCCATTTGTGACATAATGAGGATGAGCAAGGTGCACGTGGAACTTAAATTTATCTTCATTCGCTACTTCATTTATCTGCCAATAAGTGAATATGTTCCCTTAGAAACCAGATATCTTAATCACAATTAGGAAATCAAACTTGACATCTTTTGTTTCTGTAAAACCTAATGTACATCTTGACGCTTGTGGTGAATTAATACTCCAAGCTGAAGCATTAAATAAAACTGTCTTGCATGACTCTGCAAACAAGACTGACTTTCCAAAAACTAAAGCTTCTATTTTACTGTAAAATTATTTTTGTGACAACAAAATAATTATGGGTCTGTATTTGGAAGGAAAACTAGGAGCTTTTGATATGGGCTCAAAACTTTATTCTTTAACTAGAGAGACACACTAATTAAATACCATGTCCATATCTACAGAGGTGTTTAAACTTACAACCAGGCTTCACATTCTACAGTCTTCTGCTTCCCAGCTACTAACCTTTTCTAAGGATTTCTCTGCAGCGGTTCTTATTTTAAAAAAATCTGCATCATAAAGTAAGAGAACAGCCTTTGAAACATAATAATGTGATGCAAAACCTAAAATCCTGAGTACTATATGTAACCACCTCCATTTGTTAGTCTATTTTGCTATTTGAAATATGATCATGAAAGACAGCAGAAAAATGTAATTTTTATTTACCCTGCTTTACCCAATGATATTTCTCAAATAACCTGCTATCTTTTTTTTTTTTAAAAAAAAGGTATTTAATTCTAGTTACTTAAAAATATCAATTAATGTGGTTTCTCTAACAGTAAGTTCAGAACAAAAGGCTCAAATTTTATTCCAACTGAGTTCAGTGAAGCTATCACATTATACTGGGAGGCTTCAAAATTTTGGTTTAAGAACGAACTGACAACCAAAGCTACACTTGCAGTGCTTGAAAGGAATGCATTGGTCTTTATGGTGAGTGAATTGATATGGATTTGTATACTTAGGGAGCTTTTTCTTTTTTGTGCAGAGAATTGGCTTGGTGGTGTTCTCTCCAGGAAATCACATAGGACTGTGTTGGTTGAGTTGGGTAAGAATTCAGATTTCAAGCACACTGTCTTTAAACATAGAAAATAATTGGGTTCACATTTTTTTTCTCCAATTGTTTCCCATTCTTAAAATTTTAATAATAATTTAACTCCAAGCATTCTGACTGGAGAAATGGTTAAATGTTATTTACAACAATTTAAATAGTTTGCATAGAGACATTGGACATAATTTTTTTTTTTTTTTTGCCTAGTTGGAAGTTCTTTATCCTTTTGGTAGACTTGTATCAGACTGATCAGTCATTAAAACAAAATCCTCATTGTCCTTTAAAGGAAGATTATATAGTTGTTGGGGTGAAAATGAAGTAACATGAGCTGAGCATCCTGCTTCTCTTAACGATTTCAGGCTGTATAGAACACTGTCTTGTAGTAGAATAAAAATAAAAATGCAGAGAAAGTCTGAGGAAAACATCTGTGGGTAATACATATTAGCAGCGAGGCAGGTTTTTTTGAAGTTTATTACATGGTAGGCTTGCTATATTGGAATCAGTAGAAAACTATTTTCCTAGTGTGCTTCACAATTTACATAAAACACGATAGTTCACAAAGCCAGGGAAGTACTGGTTGTACTGACACATTGAATCTTGCTGTGTAACCACGTTCTGGGTGTGGTGCATTGGTATAAACAGTCTCTATTTCTTGCATTAGGTCCAACATAATTTGTTTACTCTTGAGTCTGTATTTTCTAGATGTTGGTTCAAACGGTGTTCTTTGTTTGTACTTTAATGCTTCATAAAACTGTGTTGGAACATTTTTTTAGAGAAAGCTGGGAAATGAGCGGCTTCAAACTATGTTACATCATTTGATACTTAGGAATAGTCATAAATATTTGCTTTTTTCAAAAGTGAAAATAAACTATTAATAAGCAAAATTGCATGCACAAAAATCATTAATTAATCTGATTCTGATATAGAGGACTTCATCTCTGCCAACTTAGGCTGTGTACATTTAAACAAATATCTTGTTTAACATGAGCTGCTAATATGAAAGAATGAGTTTTCTATTCTTGATGTCTTAAATGGCACCAGCTATGTGATTGGTAAGAATATATTTGTGGTGCCATTTTGGATTTGAAAACAGATTTTAGAAACATTAGCATTTAAGCAGAAGTCATTGTGCTTACTGTTTTTATTATCGTTATTTTATTTTTGTGTTACTTGATGCTTTAGCAAAACACAAAACACTGCTTTATATGGAAAACAATAAAGGATCTTAAGCTTACCTAGGGCACTGTTAATGGAGTTCAGAAAATGGCAATTCACTTCAAGGAGGAGAACATGTAGCTACTATTGCTCTATGCAACCTTCCAACAACCTGGAGGGCATTAACTATAGTGCATGTTCAGTCATGCTAGTAAGGAGAGAGTTTTTGAGATCAGGAGTGTGGAGGAAGCTTGTATTAAAAATATATACAGCACCGTAGAAAAAGATTTAAACTGTCAGGGACAAAAAATGTCACCAACAGTGTGAGGTTTGTTTTTTGCCATGTCCACATGAGCATTCCATGTGTAATTCTCAAAATCAAATTGTAGTTTTATAGACAAGACCACCACTAATCAGATGGCATGGTACACTTAGTTTCTGTGGATGTTAATCCAGGCGGATTGCATCTCACTTAGGAAGCTACAAGCCAGGCTGCTTTGGATGAGACTGTACCTTCAACTATCTGCTGTCCTTGCCTTGTCTGTCAGTGGCTGATGGTCCATAGTTCTTGAGGTGCTTTTGCTGAGGATAAGGCTGCAGCATCGAGGCTACAATGTGCTCTTTGCTGTGTTTGAGCTTCCTGAAGGCAAGAGGATCATCTCATATTCCACATCACATAATGGCAAAAGAAATGAAGCAGGAACTTGGCTTCTTTATTGCCTTCCACCATCTCTTTTTCATTAAAACTACACTGTGGTAGTTTGACCCTGGCTAGATGCCAGGCACCCACCACGTCACTTGATCACCCACCTCCTCAGCAAGCCAGAGAAGGGGAGAAAATAAGACAAATGTCTCGTGGGTTAAGATAAAAGCAGTTTAATATAAAGATAGCAAAGCCGCGCGCGCGCGAGAAGCAAAGCGAAGCAGATAAAGCTGTTACTCTCTACTTCCCATCAGCAGCGATGTCCGGCCACCTCCCGAGAAGCAGGGCTTCAGTACGCGTGACGGTTGCTTTTGGAAGGCCCAGAATGAATCTTGCCTCCCCCTCCTGCTCCTCTCCCCCAGTTTATATTACTGAGCTGACGTCATATGGTATGGAATATCTCCTTGGTCAGCCTGGGTCAGCTGTCCCAGCCATGGTCCCTCCCAAGATCGTGCCCACCCACCGCTGTTGGTGAAGGTGGGGGAAAGAATGCTGGAGGGACAGCCTTGATGTTATGCAAGTGGTAGTCATAATATTGATATCAACAACAAGCACAGCACTGCAAGAGCTACTGTGGAAAATCACTACCATCCCAGACCCACTACATACACCCATCACCATGTTCTACAATACAGGTAGGGTTAGAGAGTAGTCTCAACTGCAGGCAGATTAATTGTTGATATCTTCTTACCATCAGGAAGACTGAGACCAAGAATAAGATTTTCATTTTAATGACATTGATCTCTACATAGGCTTACTTTGGAAGCAGACAAGCCTTCCAATGAGGCAAGAGTCACTAGATAAACTGGCTGCTTTGTTATGGTTCAAAAGATCATGCTGAGAACTATTAGGCAGTGAGTTAATGTAATTGGAAATGCTGGGTGAGGTGTTTGCAAAACATGGGGTACCCATTGATGAACTGTATCCAAGAAGCTGGTTAGATAAAAGAGCAGGAAAGATGTAAAAGTCTGTGCATGACTGTCATTTTAGCTTGTAAACACTGTCTTCACTGCCTTGCACAAGCCTAAGGCAGTCCTTACTGGAGCGTGTACTTGAACACCTTCCCTCTGTTAGCTCTTGATCACACCACCCCAGGCTGCCAGTGTCTTGTGATGATGCTTGAGTCTTTTTTGTCATCTGTATACCATTCTCTAACTTGCTGTCCTCTTTCTTTCCATCATGTCTTGCAAGTGAATGCTTCAGCAGCTGGAGTCTATGCAGTAGAAATCCAAGGATGCTTTTAGTGATCTAACTTGGATTTCTACTGCACTTTGAATTGACATAGTATTTTCTTGGAGGGCTATAGATATTTCACAGAATGACAGGGATTGGAAGGGATCTCTAGAGATCATCTAGTCTAACCCTCTGCTTAGTAGGTCCAGCTCAATCAGGCCACACAGGAACATATCCAGACAAGTTTTAAAACCTACAGAGAAGGAGATTCCATAATGTCTCTGGGCAGCCTTGTGCCAGTGCTCCGCTATAGTAAAGAAGTTTCTCTTTGTGTTTGAGTGGAAGTTCTTGTGTTCTGCTTGTGTTCGTTACCCCTTGTACTGCCACTGGGCACTACAGAAAGTTAGAACATTGAAATTAGACAATATGAACCCTGCTCTTCATGTAAAGTAATATGTCATTCAGTGAGCCAAGTAAACACACTTGATATTCTATCATTTTACTTGGAGATGCATTTCACCTTTTGTTTTGTTTTGTTTTGTTTTGTTTTTTTCAGAAAGATATCAATGCCTGAGATCATACAGAATTCTTGTGAAAAGGTACCATTTTTTTTTTTCTGTTTCTCAAAAGCTGAAATTCCTGATAGTGAAAGAAAAATAAGAATTTCTTTTGTTTTTCTGTGTGGGAGTGATCATTTAAAAATTAGTTTAATTTTAACTTGTTAATGAATTTGTGTTGTTTTGTAAGGTATAACTTTTCTACTTTGTCCTCCTACTTACTGTCTTCATGAATCTCAGCTTTTCAGTGTTTGGTGCATGCTACTGATGCTTCATTTTAAGTTAGTTAGAGAGTGTGAAGTATCTACCCTTCATTTGTGTTGTTTTCCTACATTGCTGTTATAGATTATGTCAGTGAAGCAGTTTTCTGCTCCTATATCCATAGATGCAGAGAACTGTCAAGTATGTTATTGATTGTTTTCTTTCCACTATAAGTTAAATTGATGCTTAATCACTGTTGTTGTTGCTGATATATAAACTTTTTCAGGGGTTATCAGCATTATATTCATAAAAAGAATTCAAGATATTTCAGTTTCATGAAGAAAGAATAAATCTGAGGATAAAGTAAACTTCAACATTTTACTAGATGCAAAATTATCCTTTTGGCAAGAACCAGCATAGTTACAGTGAGTAGAAATTACTCATGAAAAATTAACTAGTTAATAAGGCATGTTGCCATGTTTTGAACAATAAATAGATATTGAACTTTTGCTATATAGGTACTAGATATCTTTGTACTTCCTTTCATCTTTGAAAGGAGATGAATTACCTCTTTCAGCAACCACTGCACAAGGAGCTCTGTAATTATTTTTAGTTTTCTCAGATAGATGTTTTATACAGTGGTGTGGAAAAAAAAAATCAGACACGTACAATTTAAAGAATCATAACAGTTTATCTTTTGAACTCTCTTAAATAATGGAAATTTTAATCACATGAGTAGAAATAATTGCTGGGGTTTTATTGCATAAAAGACATTATGAAGCAAATGATGCTTTTCTATTTTGAAACAGGCAGATGGTGTGTTACAATGTTGAACTGTAATTGGAGTGTGGGAGACTTTCTGGGTTTTGGATTTTTTGGGCTTGTTTGTTCTTTTTCCCCAGTTTGAAACTAATCATTTATCTCCCTTTCTAAGTTTTCTGCATAGGGATAAAAAGGATTGGTGTTAGATTTCTATTTTACATGCCTTTACAGCCATTGTTTATATGCTCTTATGGCTTGCTTTGCCTGATAATGAAACTGATGCTATTGCAAAGGAATTACACAGGGGAAAAAAAAATCCCACGTGGAGCATGTTTTCTATTAGAACTGATTATTAGCCTCTCTGCTTTAGAAGTATAGCTAGAGACTTGAGAGTTAGGCGGTTCTTCCATGGCCATAAAATGTTGTCACCAAATAGTAGAGCCTCACACTGACTAGCTTTTGAGAATGCCCTCTTCCAGTTTTCAGGGGGCCTTATGACAGGTGCTAGGAACCCTCACAAGCAGAATAAATAAATTAATTGTTTTGATTTGATGTCATTGTGGTGGTGGTGTTTTGCTGAAGTCTTACAAGTTTCATACTAGTGAAGACTTTTAGTTGTGGCAAGGAGTGAAAGAATCAGATAACAGCACCTTGATGACTTTGAAAGTGTGCAATCAGTACAGAGTTTGGAATTTGGAAAAAATTCCAAATAAGTATTTGCTGAAATATATGTTAATGAAAATCTGAAATAAGCTTGTAGTCTGAAGACTTCAAAATTAACTGAAGGATATATTCAGCAGTGTAGCATCATAAGCATGTATAGAATATGACTTGAAGACAGAGGTTTTGACTGGTAGCAAGATGTTTACTATTGCTGTAAAATGGATTAATAACAACTTCAAGCTGGACTACTGGCTACCTTGTCTCTCAATTATTCAACCAGATGGAATTTAAGGAGCAAAGAATTAACATGCCATATCATTGATGGAGAGATTGTTTTTGTGTTATTATGTAATAGCTATCTATTCTCAAAATTATTTTAGAGCTGTAGGACTATATCAGATGGTATTGTCCATTTCACTCCTGCTCTACATGTTCTATTCTTGTTTTAGAAGAGTATGTAAACATTTTTTTCTTAAGCTGTAAAACTCTAGAGTTGTCAGATAAGAAGTTCACTAACAGTTGGCCTAATTGTTTTTCCAAAGCTTGCAAAGCCACTTTTCCTCATAGGTCCTGTGGCATGTGTCCCTCTGCAGGGAAACAGCTCTAAAGCGGAAAGATGTGGGAGTAACAGCAGGAAGTTATTGACCAGGCTTATTGGTGATCTGTGCTGATGTTACACGAATGACAGAAAAAAACCTCAGGTTTTAATCTCTGGGCAGTGTTCTGTATTTATTTTCTCTACAGCATAGTCTGTACGGAAAAAATATCTAGAACTGTTTCCCATTACTGTCTCAGTTAACTGAGACATGTTAACTCAGTTAACATGGTGCCCTGCTTACTGTATGTCTATCTATTACATAGTTGGGAGAAGATAGCTAGTACTTAGATAAAACCCAAGTGCTATATCTTTTGCTTGTCATAAAAACATAATTAATTTTGATGTTAATTTTCACCAAATGAGTCATTAACCAAGGAACAATGCAAAATATTTTAAGGCTTTTATACAAGATGATGGTTCCTTTCTCCATTCAAGAAGGAGATTACAGACAGGACTTATAGGCTATAAAATCCCAGATGAAATGCTACAGGGTAAGTTTGGGTTTCTGACACAAGAAATAAGGACACTATCAAACAAAACTTTTTGAAAATTAGTTCAGAACCTGTAGTGGTCTTTCCTGAGCCAGGTTTTTGGTAGCAGGGGGAGCTACATGGGCGGCTTCTTTAAACAAAAATCTACCAGAAGCTTCCCCTGTAGCTGATAGGGCTAGGACCAGTCAGTTGTAAGATGGACCCACAGCTGACTCAGACCTGGCCAATTAGTGATGGAGGTAACGCCTCTGTGAACACCATATTTGAGAAGAGGAAGAAGTTGCTGCACAGATGCTAAACTGCAACAGCAACAGGGAGAGAGAATGTGAAAACATCTCCTCAGATACCAAGGTCAGTGAAGAAGGAGTGAGGAGGAGGAGGATGTGTAGCCCCTGAAAGAAAGAATCCCCTGTAACCTGTGGTGCAGCCCATGGTGAGGCAGCTGTGCCCCGGCAGTCCATGGAGGCCACCGGGGAGCAGTGAGCCATGTGCAGCCCGTGGAGGACCCCACGCCAGAGCAGGTGGATGTCTGAAGGAGGATGTGACTCTGTGGGAAGCCTATGTTGGAGCAAGTTTCTAGTAAGACCTGGGAGCCCGTGGGGAGAGAGAAGCCCATTCTAGAGCAGGTTTACTGTCAGGACTTGTGATCCTGTGAGGGACTCAGGCTGGAACAGTCAGTACCTGAAGGACTGTTCTCCCAGTATATGACCCACATTGGGGCAGGGTATGAGACGTTGGCCCCGTGAGAGGCCCCACACAGGAGTAGTTTTTGAGGAACTGTAGCCATATGAAGGACCCATGTTGGAGAAGTTCATGAGCAACTGTCTCCAGTGAGGAGAGATCCCATACTGTAGCAGGGGGAAGCGTGAGGAGGCTTCCCTCTGAGAAGAAGCAGCAGCAAAGTCCATCTGTAATGAATTGACTGCAGACCAGGGACTTCCTTTGATGTAGTTTCTTTTCTTTCCTTTGAAGACATTTGTGTGTGCTAGAAAAATGTCCTGGGTTTGGCCAGGTGTCCTGGGTTTGGCCAGGATAGAATTAACTCTCCCCAGCTGCCGCTGGGGGGTGTGGCCAGGCTATTCAATCCCATGTGACATCATGCTTGGGATATAGGGGCAGCAGCTGGGCTGGGATGGGGCTGTGGCCAGTGCAGGAACTGCAGTTCTGCTGTTGGGCTGAGTGTTGGTGAGCAGTTACATCGGACATCGCTCCTTTTTCTTTGTCCTTTGGCCATCATTGTAACTGCCTACTCATTGTGGTGTTCTATTAAACTGTCCTTATCTCAGCCCAGAAAGTTCTACAACTCTCTCTTGATTCTCCTCCCCATCCTGCTGAGTTGGGGAGGAGTAACTGGGTGGTTTGGTTATTGTTCAGTTAGGGCTAAACCACCACATAGACTGTTTTGTTTTCTAAGGAGTAAGAAGGAACTGCCACTCTTATTTGAATAGATCTTAGGTTTCTTGAAAGATTAACCACAGCTGTTTGTTTGTTTGTTTGTTTAGAAACAAATTACAATTTGCAGGTAGCAAGTGATCTATGGCTCTGAATCGAAAGAGTCCTATGCTGTAAGCTGTTGAGGACTGCAGTGGAGAGAGGGTGGCAGAGGTATAATGATAATGGGCATCAGTGGTAGCACAAGTTAGACACCAGTCATGCATAAATTTCTTAAATACAGAGTATTAGTCCTTGTCTTCATCATGTAATGCACTCAGTAGAACAAGAAAATTGTGAACTAACTGCAGCCAGCAGGATACGGAAATAAAGAAACAAGAGTAATTGTGATGCCTAGGCAGCCTTTATGTTGAAGACCTCAGACACTCTAAACCTTAAAGGGCATTCAAAACTCTAACTTTTTGAAAGCTTAGCCTTGTTACCTGGGCTTGATACCTCCAGGCAAATGTAACAAAGCAGCATTGATTTGTTACCAAGATGCGGGAACTACCTTGATGTTATGGTTGATACTTACTCTACAACAAGCAAAGCAATAAAAAACCCATTCTTGTTTTCCTAGCCTTCAGAATTAATTTATGGTTCAGCTTACCGGCAGGGT
Source organism: Urocolius indicus (assembly GCA_013401255.1). Classification (NCBI taxonomy): domain Eukaryota; kingdom Metazoa; phylum Chordata; class Aves; order Coliiformes; family Coliidae; genus Urocolius; species Urocolius indicus. The sequence continues at coordinate 108,484 of WBNH01005911.1, forward strand.
CATTTAAGTTGGTACTTGACATAGAAACTGAAGTTATCAATTCAACAGTTAGATTAATTGGAAAGAATGACTTAGAGGCAAAACTATGCATCTAGAATTCAACAGAGAAGCTCACTAGTTTCCAGATTAATTTGATTTTAAAATATATACTTTTATTACTGTTAAATTTTAGGTCCACTTTCTGAAAAATTACTACTCTTAACTAAGTTTATACTTCATTTTAAAATGCTAGATATTAGGAGGAAAAGTAGACTTCCTTGTAGGTCAAACAGTGAAATGAGCCTATAAGGCTTTTTCAGATCTAATACATCAACAGCAAGATGTGCTTCTACATGTCATACTCTTCTCATGTGTACTAAATAGATCAGGGAAATGGCCATTGGTGCTAGTAAATTCTATGATAGGACCTTTTAAGATGAGTTGCTAAAGCTTTCTAATGTTTATCTTATAGACTCATAAAATGGTAGGGGTTGGCAAGGACCCCCAGAGATCTAGTTCAACCCCTCTGCAGAAGCAGGTTCACCTAGATCGGGTCGCATAGGAACATGTCCAGGTGGATCTTGAAGACCTCCAAGGATCTTCTTTTGATTGTTTAGTTTTTTTCAAAACTATCACATTTCCTGAGGGAAAAATAGATGGAAATGAGGTGCAAGTATTTGGAAAATCTTGAAATAAAGAAATGGGAGGACAAGGGGTGAAAAAGATTATGTTTCTGTGTATAGAAGAGTGGAGGAGATGAAATGAGGAAAGTGCAAAGCAGAGTCATTCTAGGCTAGAGAGGGAAGGGTACCCCCAGAATTATGACATTTGAGGCTAGCATTTTACTATGAATGTTTGACATCCTTCAAAATCAATGACTGTTGATATGACTTTATCTGCAGTCATAAAAGCCAGACTTGACTACCTTTTCTTCAGTCAAAAAATTTAGTACGTAGTGATAACTTTAATGTATGTTTCCTTTGTGAGTCTCCTCATATTGTTCAATATTTGTGCCTCACCCTTAATGTAATGTTATAGAGAAGGCTTCTAATCAGGAGTATTTTGTCTTAATGTTTTTCCATACCCTCACTCCCTGGCAGCCAAATCTTTGCTGATGTAATTGGGAAATGTTTTAAGGCTGCTGTCTGTTCACCTAATTAAGAAAATGATTGAGTCCCTGGAGGGACAGATCTCCCTAGGTGAGATAAATGAAAGAATTACTCTCTTGCTGGGTAAAAACCAATCTGAAATGAACATTATGAGAGTGTCTTTAAGACGAAAGTATATTTGTTTCCCTTTGTGCCTCAGATGAGTTAAATCGGAGGAGCATAGCCCAACATGCATACTGAAGGGAATGAGTCATAATAAAAGCCAGATATAGGGTGCTTTGTGGCATTCATAATGAGACATATTCATTCCTCCTGTGCCTGATGAATAAAGAAGATAATCATTGGTCTTTAGTCTCAGATATGTTACAGTACTCACTTTATTCTTGCTTTTTTGTTATTGGCTTCTTTTTCAGAAGATGTTAAATGTAATTATATCTAATAACCTACACAGTAACAACTCAGGTTAAAATGTAAATGAAGGGAAATAGATGAGAAATTATATATTCATTTAATGGAAATATCTAAATACTTTGTTCTCACAGAATTTGTTTTAAGCTCAGGAAGTACAAGCATTAAACTTTTCCTTTTCTTATAGTCTGCTACATCTTACCTAGCTTGAAATAACTCTGCCTTCCAAAATGAATAAAAACCAAAGCCACCACCACAAAAACTCCCTATCCTTAACTGATGTGTGAAAGCATTTTCTCCCTTTAAGATTAGGTTGGAAACAAACTGTTTATCCATGTCTAGTGCAGTAATCAGTGAAGGAGAAAAAACAATCTAATGTTTGTAAAATAGACTTGAAGAGATAAGAACTACTAGGAAGAATATTAAAATACAATCATTGATATTTCAGATCCTGATATTACTAAACAGGGTCTATAAAACAAAAGTTCTACAAACTTAATTTTATCTGTTCAACAACTAAGGTATAAAATAGCTATGACATATGGCTTACACTGTGATTAGTCTCACTTCTTGAAATGCTTTAAAAATAATCAGCAAAATCTGTGTTCAATCTATACTGTCCATCTGGTTAGTAAAATAAAGCAGGGAGGCAGTCAAACCTATTGAAGGATTGTGACATTTTGCAACAAAAAGGATACAGCCAAGGAGTACTAGGAAATAATCTGTAGTCTGTATAATAACTAGGCAGTACTATCTTCATGTTCAGCTTAAGCTTAAAAAAATCTAGCCATGATACAAAAATAATTACCTTCAGTCTGTGTCATTACACATACAGATCATATAGTCAGCTGCCAGAAACTCGTTGGAAAGCTAGTGGTCTGTTGAATGCTGCAACCATGCTTATATTCCAAAAAACCTGGTTACCCTTGCTTTTTGGCAAACTTCAGTTTGACTGTCATTCAAGTAACTGAAAATGATGGGTGAAACTATGTAAGCTGCAGCTTTATAAGAAAGGAATGTGCTGATTGGGAAACCGCTCATTCAGGAGAATATATAACAGTGCTTTCAGCTCTACTTAGATGGAACTGATTGAAATGAATATACTGCTTCAATTTTTCTGAAGACAGTATCATTGCTCTGAATTAACAATATCATAGGACCATCAGATCATCCTATCAATGTTGCTAGAGTTTCAAATTACTCAAAGTAGCTGCATTTGATGAATCATCAAAGAACACAAGAATACATTTTATTTGTGAAACTAAGCCTTTAGCGAAAAGAAATCTCTTCAGAAACATGTATCTCTGACATGCTAGGAATAAGCAAATTGTATTTTTGTTCTTTTGCAGGTTCAATTCTTAGTGATTAGTGTCTTCTGACATACAGGCAACCCTACTCTTAAAGGAAAATGGGGAAATGAGAACTATTAATGAACAAAATATACTGGAATCAGAGTCTTCCATAAACTTGTATGCTATTTTGCCTTAAAGTGTGTGTGTGTGGGTGGAGGGGGGGGGAGATGGGCATTTATAGAGGAAAATATTGTTCAGGGAAAGTAGCTCCACAAACTAGTTGCTGATAATTTTCTTTTTCACATAAAGATGAGTTTAGTATCTTTTATGGTCTAAAATTTTTCCCCTTCAATTTTAATTAAAAACTGACAATCCCTAGCAATCATTGTAATGCAACTAAAAGTAACCTGTTCTCTTTGTGGAAAGAGTAAACCATAATGTCATTAATAAATACTTAATGAAACTTAAAAAAAAAAAACAACTTAATTTCCTGTCTTAGCTCTGTCTGATCTAACAGCACACATCTGTTAAAATTGTGAATGGATAGTGGGAACTATGTGAGCTTGAGTAAGAGTCTGATAGACTTCTAAACGAGGGTGGAGTTGAGGAAGAGTTGAATGTGATTCAAAGACAATTCATGATGTATTGTTCATTCTTGCTATAAACCATCATTATTAGTGTTAACAAGTAGTGTGCTTAATCTGTTTCTCTGTTTTATTTGTGGGCTGGTGTTTTTTTTTTTCTTTGAACTAGATTATGCCATTTAGGTCATTTACTCTGTTAAATTATAGAGGAAGCAATTCTTTAGAAAGAGTTGTGAAAAATAGTGGAATAGCCAGCAGAGTTGTGTGCAAAATCATAGCTAGGTAACTGTGAAACTAGAAAATTCAGGTACACGGGAGAGATGACAAACATATACAATGTGTTAGGTCCAAAAGAAAAATACAAGCAAAATTCAGCCACTTAAAAATTAAATAGCATATGAAGTATTATAATCCATAAAATGTCTTTCACATGTCAGGAGGCTGATAAGACAACTGCACTCTCACTAATCCTGGGTACAAACAGTCCAACACAGCTAGGTCTTCCCATTTCACTGTGGAATGTTTTAAGTGGCTTCATTATTTCAAAACTTGTCTTCATCAGTTAAGTTGCTCTTCAGAGTACAAGCTGAGATAACTAAATGCTACAGGATTAAAAAAATCTTACCTACAAAAAACAAATTAAACACCCCATCACCTTGCTTGTTGGCTACAGTTGACAGCTGTAGAATTACAGATTGTATCTATTCTGCCTCCACAGTACTTAAGTGACGAGACCTGAAGCCAAGAAGAGATGCCTTCTCAAAGCATTTCCATTTCTTTGCTCAAAATACATAATGCTGGAGGCTGAAAGCATACAGTATGCAGTGGATTGTACATGTGGGCTTGAGAAAATATTGATGGATGAAGTAGGGCCTACACTTAAGGCTATAAATGCATTATTAATTCTAATGAGTGTAGATCATATGTAGTTTCTTGTATTATTAAAGAGATAGATACAAGACAAGATGGCACATGTGAAACTAATACACAGATCAGCCTATGAATGTGATGTTGATATCTAGAAAGAATTTATTGCTTTCTTTATTTCAATTGCATATGGTTTCTAGCAGTTACTAATTCATTATAAAAACAATTGGCAGAAAAATATCAGGAGTATCAACAGGTTCCAATATAGTCATGATGGGGGTGGGAAAGAAGAAAGGGAAGTAGTAGGAAGATAAAGAAATCTATTAGGTAAATGTGAAATATATTAACTTGAGCCTAAAGTAGCCTTGATCCCGATTACCCAAATACCAAACCCAAAATTTAATGGAAGTATTGAAGACAAAGCTGTTTTACAATAGCAGACCTCTGAGCAGACCTCAGCAGTGAATGTGAGATTGCTGATCCTACAGAAAAAACTTCAGTAAACTTGTAAATTCAACTAATGACACTGTCCTTGAGTTTAAGTATGGGTTGATAATGTACCTCTTCAGTGAAATGAAACCTGAAACATACATATTGGATTCAGTTTGGAGTTGCTATGTCTGTTAGTAAGCTGTTCATTTACCCTGCACAGAACCCTTAAATTATATGTTGAAATGCACAGAACATTTCATGGTATTAGAAAAGGAGGGAGGTACCAATTTATTCAGTTAAGCCTTCTAGGAATAAGATAGATACTGCAAGAAATTAGGAGTGAAGGCTAATCTAAGGTGTAAAAAGGAATCCCACTTCTCAAATTTATTTGAAAGGAAAAAGAGTAAGACTAAGTATCCAACCTATCACATGCCTAGTTTCAAGTTGGTTGAGAGACTTGGGTCTTGTTTCAAGCCTAATGAAGAAAGCTTGTACAGTTAAGAAGTAATGAAGATCCTTCTAAGGTATATTGCATATTGATGAATACTAGATGAAGATAAAGAGAGCTTGAAGATATGCAATGATTTTCAGCTTATGGTGGTGAAATTATGTTATGGACTCATTAAGTTCACCTTGAATTAACTCTATAGCAGCAAAATTAAAAATAAGCGATAGTAAGAAAAGTACAGCCCCAACAATACATGAAACACCAGCAATTTAAAAGGAACAGCATTAAATGGCCTTGTAAGTATCTTGGAATATATTGTGATTTATAGCATGGGTGACTTACACTTGCAAAAAAAAAAAAAACAAAAAAAACCCAAAAAACCTCACAGACTTCACTATTGCTCTAGTTTAGCTACTAAGAGACAAAATAGGAACTGTGACAAGTCAAAGATTTTTTTTTTTTAAATGCTGTTAACTTGTTTTGCTGGTATAAGCTTTGGACGCTTAATAGAGAAATACCTACAAATATTACCAAATAAAGGATAAAACCTTCTACAGTCTTGGCAGCTGCAATAAAAGTGGGAAACTATGTAGCAGTGGAAACTTATTTGAATTTTTTTAATTTGTGATTTTTAATTATCTGTAAAAAGAATATTTACCTTCATTACATTTCTAGGGTTAAAGTGAATATAACTTGAATAGTTGAAATATTTTTTAAAAGCTGGACTAAAAAATTCTCTCTAATATTATTCAGTGTGTAACAGTAGTGTATTAACCATTTATTACTTTTGAGGAAACATATGTGAGGAAAATGTCATTTCCATATTAATGTTAGATTCTCATCTTCTCAAATGCACAGCAAACTCAGAGGCAGAAGCACCATCTAGAAACAGTCAGAATAGGATACACTTGCTTTTAGATGTAATCTTAGAATTGGACAAGTTGTACAGAGTACTTCATGCAAAATTTCTTCATTAGCTACCTGATATTCTTGCATCTGAGTAATTATGTCACTTGGAAAGATGCTGCCTGAAAGCTGTTTGTGTCCTGTCAGCAGATATCAGCATGTTTGAATACCAGTGCAAACTCAGTATGGATTCAACAGGCACTCAGCTGCAAATGTTGTCTTAGAAGCAAAGCTGGAAGACAAAAATGTAGTTATCTTTGGCTTGGTGAGACAGCTACTCAGATCCCAGCAGTGAGGTCACAAAATGTCACAGGACCAGTAAAAGCCACAGTAAGAAAAAGACAGTTTCATCAGATGGTAAGAAAAAGATGGTTTAATCTAGTCATACCTAGAGACAGAAGCCACGTTGCATCCTGGGGGAACCTAACAAAAGGGTAATGCTATATTGATACTCAGATGGATAAGAAAATGGCTGTTATGGAAAGCATTAATAAGAAATAAAGCAGTAACTACAGAAAATAACTTCAAAGGGTATGTTGTGTCACATTCTTTCGTTTGACCAAGATTCTGTACGTAGCCCCTGGTTCTATGTTATGCTGAGACAGTCCTGTTGCATATCAAGCTGTCCACAGAAATGGTGGTAGAGGCTCCCACCTATCAATCTACTTTGTATGCCAGTGGAGGGTAGATATTCTGTCACTGAAGTAATTTTGTAATGTGAGGTGAGTCAAAAGAAAACTAAAAGACTTAGATGTGTCAACAGTGTTACATAAGGTGGTCTGCAATATTTAGTGTAGCATAGTGCATTGAAGAACAGCAGAAAAGCAAGTGAGCAGTTCAATTGTGACCAGTCATACTAACATCATAGAATGGTAGGGGTTGGAAGGGACCTCTGAAGATGATTTAATCCAGCTTTCCTGCTCGAGCAGGTCCACCTAGATCAGTTCACTGAGGAACACATCCAGTTGGGTTTTGAAAAGCTCCAGAGAAGGAGAGTCCACAACTCCCCCAGCCAGCCTGTGTCAGGGCTCCCTCACCCTTACAGTAAAAACCCTTTATGTTTAAGTGGAACTTTTTCTGTCCCAGCTTTTGTTCATTACCCCTTATCCTATCAGTGGACACTATAGAAAAAGAAAAGTTGCCCCATCCTCTTGACATAGACCTTTTAAATACTTGTAAGTTATTTATAATGTTTGAATAGCGTATGAATATTCTGTAGTATTGGCTGCATGTAAGCATGCCCCAGTTACTTTAATTTCTATTTGGAGTGCTTTTCATGGAGAGAAAGAGGAGGAGGAGTAGGCACCTAAGTGAAATTAGAACTGTAACTAAAAGCATTGTTTAGGCTAGTTCTCCATACTTGCATGCGTCTTGTAAATTTGTAAGCTTACCTGTTCTTTTAATGAAGTATGAAATGAACACGGACTTCATGTATTCAAGGCAGGATATATTTAAGTACCTACCAGTAAAATAAAGGTGAAATTCAAATTGCTCTAGACTGATAGTCTCATTAACCAGCATTCTGCTTTACAATGGGAAAGACAGACTGAAGAGATGAGCAAGTAAATGCAGTGGCCAATGTACAACTGTGGTATGGTAAGTAGCATGTTAGACATTAGAAAAATACTGTTGAAATTTTGTGTTTTTTAAATCAATAGTGAACCAGGAAAACTGAGAAGGTCAAAGCATTTTTGTAGCAGTATGTTATACCTCAATAAATGGTTTGTGACAGGGTTACTAGATAGGAAACTGCAACAGAGAACTTCTGTAGTATTACTTGCCCTCTTGAGCCAATATAAGACCTCACTTGTGTGAATCCTTGCAGATAGCCTTGAAGTCAGATATCAGAATCTGAATGTCCAAATAGGAAAAAGGATTTCATCTCAGTAATCTGCAACAATGCAACTTCCTCTGTTGTGGTCACGTTTGCAGCAGATAAGGTGCTAAAGGCTGAGCACAAAATTTTTTTTTTTTTGAACACTTAAAACTAGTACTTCTCTTGACTTTCTCGTACTTCATTTTGTGTTCACCTGATGGCTGCATGAGAAGAGTATTGAAGAGCAGTTTTAGAAATGCTTTATTCAACAGTACTTCAAAAGAGAAAACCAAAAGCTTTTCCTCCTTGCTGGGACCGTACCAGGGAATTGCTTGTGCAATGTACCATGGTGGCAAATTAACAGTTAATAAAACTAAACAAAAATGAAAACAAAGCAGTTAGCTGATCAAATTTTTTAAACTATATGCTCCTAAATTTAAATAAAGAAAATATTTGCAGGCAAACTACAGAAGTGATACATCTTTATGGAGCCTGACAATAGGCTTTTATTTTATCTGTGTAGAGAAGGATGTCACCTCTCTCAGCTTCTCCTGTGTCCTGGTTTGAGCTAGGATAGGGTTAATTCCCGTGAGGAACCAGGAAAGGGTACAGCCTGAGCAGCTGACCCAGACTGGCCAGCAGGTATTCGATACCATCCTACCGTCATGCCCAGGGTATAGGTGGAAGCTGGCTACTACGGAAAAAGCTACTCTTCCACGGTCGTGGTCTCTCGGTGGCCGGTCCGGAGCGGTCGCTTAGGTCGGGTCCCGGCTGGTGAGCAATTGTACCACTCACCGGCTTTTCTTTGTAATATCCCCATATCTTTGTTATAGTTGTTTCTCTTCATCTTTCCCCTAGTAAATTGTTCTTATTTCAACTCACGCGGGCTCTTTTACTTTTTTTTTCCTCTTTTCCCCGATCCCCTCCGCATTCCGGTGGGAGGGAGAGGAGTCGCGGTTTTTTTTTCCCTTTACTCCGGCTGGGCAAAACCACGACATGCTGTGAAGCCTGTCACAGTTTTATAGCTCTTGAGTACAAGTAAGAATACTCAACAGTACTTTTTGGTGGCTGTTTGTGTTCTTCAATTCAGTGACTATCAGAACCCTTTAATCAGGATGATGTTTCTGATGTTTAACGACCTTGTCCAAACCAGCTGTGACATTTAAGGGATCTTTTGTCATGTCTAGTTTCATGAGCTGTACTAATTTTTTCATAAATTTTCATCCCTTCTGAGGCAGAGACAGTTTGCTAGGGAGATGGCAAACCTCTGGGAAATGCACTTTAGATAAATTTCTGTTAAAATATGGAAAATAGATTACACACAAAATACTTGGGAAAGAGAAAATGAAATTAAAATGTATTTAAAATAAGAGTATATTGAATTTCTTAAGTCTTATGCGGGCTAACCCATTCTTAAAGAGAATAATGACATGGTTATCGTTAGGCCTTTACATGTGTGGACCCTGCAGGAACAGGATTAAGAAAAGGGATGAGGTGAGTATGTTAAACTGTTAATATAACTCATCGGACATATCCTGATCTTTTTTTGCCAAATTTTATTTTGTAAATAAGGCACTGTATTTTATCCAGTTATCATCTTGCCTTTTAACCAGCAATGATATCAGTTCAAATACTGAACTGGTAATTATGCTGTGCACGTATCAACTTTGTAAGAACAAAAGGTAAATTTGTGAGAAACAGTTTTTTTTTTTTTTTTTAATGCTATAGGAAACCTGAATATTGCTGGAATAGCTAGTCTATTTTTTTTCCTCAATTTGCTACCCCAAAGATATGCAAGAACTGAAGTCAAGAAGCATTTTTTCAAGAGTCAAGATTTTAAGCCTACTTTTGTCATCTAAATTTTTAACAAAGGGGTTTAATTTCTTCCTATGATGTCATGGATGCTATCAAACAAATTTTAAAGGCTACAAGACACAGGCTAGGTGAGCAGTCACTACACAAATATGAAATAAAAACTGCTGCAGGATCATGGTCCTTCTGACCCTTCAAAGCAATGTCTTCTGACCTTCTTAAAAAAAAAAAATGTTACCTGACTTCTTGGGATAAAAGACGGTTTGTGAATATTTTCATATTATTACCTAGCAGTTTGGACATGAAGGATGAGGAAAAGACAACATGACAAAAATATCAAATTAAAGGAAAAAAAAATCACATTACTATGACAGGAATATCAGAATGTTGTTTTACAGTCCCAATGAAAGTCATGCTGCATATACTGAAGATACTTACTGGTACATGCTTTGCTTACTAGCTGCCTAGAATGCTCTGTGTGTGATGGAGTAGGAGGATGGTTCAGTAGATAGCAAGTGAACAATACTAATGATTTACTAAAAGTAAGCAGAAGATAAATTGGCTGAATGCTACGGCAGCATCCCTCTGCTTTGGCTGACAGTTGCTAGTACTTAGAAACAGTTTCTTGTCACTTAATGCCGATGTTCATTTAGATTACTGATGCTTCATGGAAATTGAGTCAGCCTCTGATGGTTACTAAAGCATCTTTATACGGAGCACATCAAGCAGAAATGGATGAATAAACCTGCTCTGTGCATACAGTAGGTTTTACAAGGTGTTGAAGACTACTGATCAGTGTAGAGCTATTGATTTGGTCTCTGAGGAAGCACACTGAGAAGTGGGAGCTTATTTGGCTACCCTTCCAAGCAAAAGCTATGACATGTAGATGAATATCTACAGATTGGGATATAAGCAGCACAATATTAATTATCCTTATTCCTGGAAAGTAGTACAGACATTAGGTTTGGTGATATCTTACTGTCTTTGTTCAATGTTAGAACTGGTTAATAGATACTCATCAGTACAGCAGCTCAGCAGGGAGATACCTGCTGAGTAAAATACCAGTAATGAGTGAATGATTTAATTACCTGTGCTCAGTACAATGGATGAAAAGGAAAGAACAACCAGGACTTGAAGGGAGTAGCAAGATTTTTCTTAATAAAATTTGGTAGAAACCTAAACACAAGTCAGTAGGAAAATGACTGATGCCTTTTGTAGTAGAGTTTATCTAGTCTTGTGAAGGACTGAACTGTTGATTTGCATATCTCTATTACTATGGTAACTTTAAGTTATGCTGAAACAGGAAGACTTGCCAAATCTCAAGATTACTCAATGGCAAAATTGGAGGGTACCTATCTTTCCATCTTAAACTTCTTCTTAAGTGTTAACAATTGTCAGTGTTCTGTATTTTTCTTGCAAACCTTGCACAATTTCAAAAGTGAAAGATGAATATTATTTCTAATGCCTAATAATTAGAAGTAATACACTACTTTTCTTTCAAGTTCTATGATGGGAGAGAATACTGGGTTTTATTAGAGTGGAAAAGACTGAGGAAAATCCAGTGAAATGAGAGAATAATAACATGTAAGGAAAGGTGAAGTTCAAGTTGTGTTATCTGTTCTTTCAGGGCACATCACGGTCTCTCCCAGTACCTTTGCTCTACACGTACATTGTTACTTTACGCAGAACCAATGTAAAGCAAGAAATAAATTGTTCCACATTATGCTATATTCTGTCAGTCTGACCTCCTCATGAAACTTGATGGATAAATGACTTCTGGCTTTCCTGTCTAGAATTCCTCTGTTCACTGAAATGGTATCCTAGTTATTTTCTTATTTCATTTTGTGCTAAAAATGATCCTTGCTTTATGGTCTCTTTACTGAATAACTTTGTATTGAGAAGAAAACTACAGCTTTATAGCTGACTTCTTTGATGGTAGATTTCTGGCACAAACATTCATAGTCAAAGTCTTTGTACCTTTATAAGGTACCTTTATAAGAGGAGGGAGGAAGGAAGACCAGGAGAGGAACTGTCCTCCCTCTGCTGAAAACAGAGGGATGTCTACTGACAGGCAACATAAACTATTTGTTGTCATTTGTTACATACAGAACTTCAAAAATGTATATTTATATGATACTGCTGTGATGCAGTTGTCATTATAAAGAAAAAAAAAGCATTTTAAGAAAACTGAGTGATGAAATAGCAATTATACTCTTCCAGGCAGATACCTGGCTTTCTGTATAAAGTTAGAAACATGAGTTACACCAGGCTTTTCAAATCTACTCATGAATGTTGAATATTATCACACTCATCTAGGATGGATGAGGAATAAAAGGTGTTTGGTGTTGTACCTGTATCTTTGGGCATAATGTTTATAACAGGGCTTCAATCTGGACTTAAAAGTAACACAAAGTATATTTTTTATTTAGTAACTGTAAATGCTCATTTTTGCAGTGATAAATTATATAAAATGTCAAGGAAATGATAGTCTATTAGAATTACATTTATCTATAAATAAATCTATAAATAAATCAGAATTAAACACTGATAGCCTCATTTGCTATTCTTACTGGGCTTCTTGGCTATATTAATCTTTTCAGTTTTATCTAGCCTTATGAGCTTTTGCTTTCAGTCAAGTAGGAGCTAGCAGCAGTTTTCCTCTGTGGTAGTTGAAAAGGTTTTCGAGGTTTTCTAAGCTCTCTGACCTTCATATATGCCTACAGAAAAAAAAAAAAGTATAGCATAACAGTTTTAAAATAGAGAAAAACAAAGTTCTGTGTGGTGGTAAAAATATATTCTTTTTGTATGCCATACAATTGCTTGAATGGTCAAGTGGAAGCAGATGCAAAATAGCTGGATTTAAAATCAAAAGAATTAATGCTACTATTTGACCAAACAGTTGTATGCTAAATGTGTGTTTTGATTGTTAAATTCTGTGCATCCTGAAATCATGGCTAAAATGAAAATGCCAATACAGTGTTAACTGTGGGAATAACAGTTAAAATACTTGTAAAATGTTTCCTTTAGCCTATTTGCTGACATAATGGAACTATTCTAACTAAATAACAGTTATAAGAATAATCAAAAGAATCAACTTTGAATGGTTGTGCTGCAGGTGGCTGAAGAGACAAGCTATGTTGTACAAGTGTACAGTACGAAGAGCAGCTAGAAGTGAAATAGCTGCTGCTAGCTAAAGTGTAGTTACTTGAACAAGGACTCTTTTTGGTAGTTGCTAGCAGTTCTCTCAACACTTTTGGCATTAGACTTCACTCATGAGTGTCTCTAAATTAGTAGTGAAACACAAGCTGAGACATCTTAAAAAAAAAAAAAAAGGCAAAAAACAAGCAAAACACCAAAAGGCAAGGCAAGGGATAGTTTGACACTGTTACTAGAGTTTTGGATTAAGACCAGACAGCACTCACAGAATCACAGAATCATTACCATTGAAAAAGACCTTTAAGATCATGAAGTCCAACCACCAAACTAACACTGCCAGGCCCATCACTAAACTAAACAATATCCCTCAGCACCTCATCTACTCATCTTTTGAATGCCTACAGGGATGTTGAATCCATCACCTCCCTAGGCAGCCCATTCCAGTGCCTAATAAGCCTGTCAGTTAAAAAGTTCTTCCTAATGTCTAACTTAAGCTTCCCTTGGCACAACTTGAGCCCGTTTTCTCATGTCCCATTGACTAGTATGTGTAAGGATGGAGCAGCAGGTCACACACCGTTTACCTTTGGACTATGGGGGCCCCATTCTGTCTCTCATCTCTGTCTTCTGACTTAGGTGGATGGATGTGCAGAGAAGAGTTGGTTTTACTACTGAAGACTGAGACGAAGGCATTAAATACCTTCATCTTTTCCTCATCCTTCTTCACTAAGTTTCCTCCTTTATCCATGAAAGGGTGAAGATTCTCTCTAGTCCTCCTTTTGTTGCTAATATATTTGTAGAACCTTTTCTTGTTGTCCTTTACAGTAGTGGCTACCTTAAGTTCAAGGTGAGCCTTGGCCCTTCTAATTTTCTCTCTACATGATCTCACAACACCCTTGTAGTTCTCCTGGGATGCCTGATCCTTCTTCCTTAGAGCATAAACACTACTTTTCCTCTTGAGCTCCAGCAGAAGCTACTTGTTCATCCAGGGTGGTCTTCTGCCCCACCAACTCACCTTGCACATGCGGACAGCTTGATCCTGTGCCTTTAAGATTTTCTTTCTGAGGAATGCCTGGCCTTCCTGGATTACTTTGCTCTTTAGGACTTCCTCCCAAGGGCTGATGGCAACCAACATCCTAAAGAAGTCGAAGTCTGTCCTGTGGAAATCTAAGGTGACGGTTTGGCTGATCCCCCTCCTTACTTCTCTGAGGATCGAGAACTTGATCATTTTGTGATCACTATGCCCTAGGTGGCCTCCAAGCATCATATCCCCCACCAGACTTTCTTTGTCTTTGAACAGCAAGTCCAGTAAGGTGCCTTGCCTTGTTGGCTTTCTCACGAGCTGCATGGACAAGTTATCTTCCACACACTCCAGGTACCTCCTGGACTATCTCCTTTCTACTGTATTTTATTCCCAGCAGACGTCCAGTAAGTTGACATCCCCCATGAGAATGAGGGCCAGTGACCCCGATAGTTTCCTTAGTTGCCTAAAGAACCTGTCATCTACCTCCGCAACCTGGCTGGGCAGCCTATAAGAGACTACTACCGTGACATTCCCTTTCTTGTCCTTCCCTCTTATTCTTGCCCATAGACACCTTAGACCTTATTCTCACCATTGTTGACCTCAAAAGAGCCGAGACACTCTCGTGCCCTGCCTATCTCTTCTGAAGAGTCTGCAGCCATCCAGTGTAGCACTCCATTTGTGTGACTTACCCACTGCGTTTCCGTAATAGCGATGGTGTCACACTTGCCCTGGTGCACAATGGCTTCCAGCTCTTCCTGTTTGTTGCCCTTGCTGTGTACAGTAGTGCAGATACACTTTAGATGGGTTACCAATCCCGCCACATTTTGGGAGGAAGACATCCTGTCTTCCATATGACCCTTTGCAGATGCTTCTGTGGCCTCTAACACATTAACCCTTGTTTCCCTTCTGCTACAATGATTTTCACCTATATCCTCCACTAAGGTAGCAGACCCAAGGATGTCAGCAGCAGACCATCCCTCAGATCTCTTAGAATGGTAGAGGTTGGAAGGGACCTTTATAGATCATTTAGTCTAACCTCCCTGCAGAAGCAGGTCCACCTAGATCAGGTCACAAAGGAATTTGTCCAAGTGGGTTTTCAAGACCTCCAGAGAAGGAGACCCCACACTCTTCCTGGGCAGCCTGTTCCAGTGCTCCCTTGCCCTCATAGTAAAATAGTTTTTCCTTTTGTTTAAATGGAACTTTTTGTATTCCAGCTTCATCCCATTACCCCTTGTCCTGTTACTGGATATAAGAGAAAAAAAGAATGCTCCAACCTTCTGACACTCACCATTTAGATATTTATAAATAATAATGAGATCCCTCTGATGTCTCCTCTTCTCTAGACTAAACATCCCCAGTTTCTGTCCCTCTTGAGCTGAGGAGCCCAGAACTGGACACAAGACTCCAGATGAGGCTTCACCAGGGCAGAGTAGAGGAGAAGCAGAACCTCCCTTGACCTGCTGACCACACTCTTCTTAATGCACCCCAGGATGTCATTGGTCTTCATGGGCACGAGGGTATGTTGCTTGCTCATGGTTTATTATCAACCAGGAATCCCAGGTCTCTCTCTGCAGAGCTGCTCTCCAGCAGGTTGACCCCCAGCCTGTACTGGTGCATGAGGTTGTTCCTTCCCAGGTACAGGACTCTGCACTTGTCCTTGTTGAACTTCATGAGGTTCCTCTCTGTCCAACTCTCAAGCAGGTCAAGATCCCACTGAATGGCAGCACAGCCTTCTGGGGAATCAGCCAGTCCTCCCAGTTTGGTGTCACTAGAAATCTTGCTGAGGATACACTCTGTCCCCTCATCCAAGTTGTTGATGAAGATGTTGAACAAGACTAGACCCAGCACCGATCCCTATGGAAGTCCACTGGCCACAGGCCTCCAACTTGATTCTGTGCCATTGATCTCTGAACCCTCTGACCTCTGTCATTCATCCAGTTCTCGATTAATCTCACCATCCACTCATCCATACCTCACTGTCTGAGTTTTCTGATAAGAATTTTGTGGGAGATGGTGTCAAAAGCCTTGCTGAAGTCAAGGTAGATGATATCTGCCACTCTCATCTAGCCAGCCAGTTTTGCCCTCATAGAAGACTATCAGGTTGGTCAAACAAGATTCCCCCTTGGTGAATCCATCTTGACTTCCTCTGATAACTCCTTTTCCTTTATATGTTTGTTAACAACATTGAGGATGAGTTGTTTCATCACCTTTCCAGGGATGGAGGGGAGGCTGGCCAGTCTGTAGTTTCCTGGATCATCCATCTTGCCCTTTTTGAAGACTGCAATGACATTTGGCCTTTCTCCAGTCCTTAGGCACCTTGCCTGTCCTCCCTGATTGTTCAAAAATGATAGAGAGCAGCTTAGCAACCACATTAGCCAGGTCCCTCCACACTCTTGGATGCGTCCCATCAGGACCCATTGACTTATGAGCATTAAGCTTGGCCAACAAATCTTTAACTTCTTCCTCATCCACCAAAGGCAAGCCCTCTGCTATCCAGGCCATCTTCCTATCCTTGCTGGACTGGGCTTACTGAGGTCTGGCCTTGACCGTAAAGACCAAAGCAAAGAAGGCATTCAGTAGTTCAGCCTTCTCTGCATCCTCTGTTACCAGGGCATCTCTTGTCCCAGTTGCTTTTTCCCTCTTTGTGATAGATGTATCCCGTCCCTTTAAAGTACCCTCAGTGCCCTGTGAACTTCTCTGTACTCAAAAAATTCAAAATTTTCTCAGTGACAACATGATTGGAGTCAGGTATTAATATGTTTTGCCTTCCAGGTGCTTTCTTCATCCCTGTCCATAACCAAAGGACAGAAGATAACACTGCTTGTGCTCCTGATCCCTTAACCAGGCATCCCAATGCCCTGATCTCTCCCTTAATAGTCCTTAGACTTCTGGTAGACACTTCATCACTTCCCACCGGGAAAATCAACAATAGATAGTAGTCCATGGGCTGAACTGGAGTAGGGAGTTTTCTCCTCACATCCTTTACCCATGTGCAAGGGAAGCAGCAGGCTTCCCTAAAAAGTAGGTTGTGCATGCATACTGACAATTCTGTTCCCTTCAGAAGAGTATCTCCTATACAATGACCTGTCTTTTTGTCTTCTTTGCAGAAGCTGATTTGATGTTGTGCGCTGATTGCCTGAATGTTGCCAACTGTTCCAGCTGGGGTGAGCCCTCATACTTGGTGACTGGTCCATTCCACTTGCAGGGCTGCATATCTCTTCTGTAAAGGTAGGGACACCTGGAAGTCAAGTCACATAACACGCTTGTCTGTTGAGCTGGAAAGCAACCTGCTGCCATTGCTCTCTATCCCTTGAGTCCTTGAATTCATCTGGGCTAAGAGAGGAGAGGAAACCCCCTGGGTTATCTCTGTGACTGACCTGCCATAGGGAAGGTAGAATTCTATCCCAGTAGTCTATCTCCCACTCACACTCCCTAATACTCCTGAGCCTACTGACCTTCTCATGGAGCAATGCCACCATGCAGAGTAGTTCCTCTCCTTGGGCACACCTCACACAACAGTTTTCCCCACTTCCACCCTTGTCAGAAGGGCACATCTCACATCCAGTCACCTGGCTGGCTGCATGTTGCCTCTGTGGCTTGGTCTGGGTTCCTAGTGAGCATGCAGAGGCCAGAGCTCTGGCTCTGAGCTGGGTAGCTACCATTGTTCTCTCCTCAAGATGGTAAAACTTCTGCCTACATGGAAGTATTATACTGCTGCTTGCTCATACACAGACTCATCTCCCTTGTAGTGAGATGATGGAGGCCCCAGTAAGATGGGAGGAGAGAAGACAACCAAGGGTCTTGCAGATTGAGACAAGGGCAGGGAGGACTCACTGCCAGCTATGGTTCTGGACAAAACAGATGCAAATACTCGACTTAGGAAAGAGAACATGAACAGTTTAATCCACCACAAACTAGAAAGAGAGCAGACAGGATGCAAAACCAAAGCAGAATCATGAGAAAAATGTAACCAGACCTTTAAGATCTCCTTCCCCCGCATTCCACCCCTCTTCCTGGGCTCAGCTACCTGTTCCTTCCTCAGTAGCACAGGGAATAGGGAATGTGGTCAGTCCTGCGCTCTGCTGCTTCTTTCTTCTCAGAGGACGAGGTCTCCTCTTCTCTGCTCCATTTCAGGGTCTTGCCTACAGGATACAGTCCTTAACAAAGCTCTCCATCCTGAGTCCTTCCTGAGAGCTGCAGCAACTCCAACATGAGTCTCCTCAACAGCAGCATAACTCCAGACACGTTCTGCTCCAACAACAACTCCCTATAGAGCTACATCCCTTCTGGACACAGTTCTTCCCTCTGCTGTGGGGTCCTCCATAGCTGTTGGCAGATCTCAGCTCCACCAATACCCTCTACGGATTGCAGTGAGATAGCTGGATACAGGGAGGCCTTTGCTCCAGCACACTTCTTCTCTCCTTCCTCAATGAACCTGGGATCTGCATGGTTGCTTCTCTTTCATCCTACTCTTTCCATCACTTCCAACCCCCTCTTCTGGCTTAAAAAGTGACTGTGGAGGTGCCCAGTTGGCTCATCACAGAGCTGGGACTGACTTAGAGCTGAGGAAAGTTTCGAGCAACTTCTTGAAGAGACAATCACTGCAGCCTCTTCACACAAACTCAACACAAGTTGTTTCATTTTATCGCATAAAATGCAATATACAAGTAAAGCTTTTTTTTTTTTTTTAACTCCTATGTTCAGATTTTGTAATAAATCTGTAGTACTTTGCACATTTATGAAAGCATACTGTATTTTCTCCTTCCTTCCTTCCTTCCTTCCTTCCTTCCTTCCTTCCTTCCTTCCTTCCTTCCTTCCTTCCTTCCTTCCTTCCTTCCTTCCTTCCTTCCTTCCTTCCTTCCTTCCTTCCTTCCCATAGGACTTCAAGTATGAAGAACAAGTCCGTGCAATGTTTACATCTTCACAGTGTCTTTTCTGAAGAATCTATCTCAGAATGGATTGCAAGTGGGATTTGTTAATTTTTACACTCTAAGGTTTTTTGTAGGATGAATAAATTATTATGATAAATTACTCATCCTATCACAGTGTTTCCACTAGCATAGGAAAAAAATAATGCCCCTTGACATGCATTTTATGAAAAAAAAGGAACACAAATTAGTATCTTCAGATAACAGATGAATTTGTCATTGTGTTAATATGGAATTGAAATTCTGCAATCAAATATAAAGCCTGAAGTAGTAGGTTTTGCGTTTGATTTTTTGTTTGTTTTGATGCAGTAACATTATTGGTCATTGACCTGACCCATAGTTAGGGCATGTATAATGCAACACACACTCTTAATTTAATGATTGTAGTCTCTAAATGTTCATTAAATGATGAATAGTTGCCTCTGGCATGGTCAAAACTTAATAGTATTGTTTGAAAATAGTTCATTTCAGACACAACATTTCAAGACTTTTACGGTTTCTACTCTATCTTAATTGAAAAGATTTAAGTGTATGACTACCATGGCTTTGAGTAACTGAAAGGAAGACCCCTCAGTTGCAAAGTTACTTTCCGTTGCTTGCAGCTTAAATCAGAGAAGCATATGGCAATAATCACCACAACATGCTTTGCCTCTCTTGGGATTCTCTTTTTAGACAACTTAATATATCAAAGAGACTGAAGGAATGGCTGAAACTTATGGTGCCTCTTGACTCTACCTTTAGAAAACAAGAGTGACTGTTTTGTTTCTTTTGAGTATGTATTTTGTTAACCTAGGGACGTCTGTTTCGATTGGTTCATTTTCCAAGCCTGACAGCTGAAGAAGATATTCAAACTCAAGCTGCCACTACTATGGATAAAGTATTTAATTAGTAAGAAGATTTTATATTTCTCTTCTGTGCAAGCCTTTAGAAAAAAATGTCCATTTTTAAAAAAGTCTACCAAGAACACTCTATTTTGTCTGAGTTTTTTTTGATCTCAAACTAAGTGATGTCTGTTGCAGTGGTTGGAGACAGATAAGGTGAAGATATCTGATATATGTACAGGGCTGATAAAGGGTAAACTGGACCCTGGAAAGTAAAATAGTCCCAACTGACAAGTGCTAGTAGTAGTCTGAGATTTTAAATAAAAATGAAATCACTTAAAGATTTTTCAGTAATGAAACACTTACTTAAAATTTTCTGTCATAGATTGGGCTATATCAGATACAGTTCATATCTTTACAGAGGTTTTCCATCTGAAAGCACATGGATAAGTAAGTCTAAAAGCAGAGAGGACTATTCTGATCACAGGAGAAGCATTCAGGAAAAAAAAATCTGAAAGGCCTTTATTTGGACGGGAGTTAAAAAGAAATGCAGTGCTTTCCTGTCACTTACAGAAATTACTTTGTCCTGTCCTGCAGAATTTTATTCTGATTTAATACAATAGGCTATGGAGGTCGTTGATGGTTTTTAAGTGGAAAAGGATATTTGTGGATGATAGGGTGGAATCTAAGTCACTAAGAAAATCCATGCTTTTTATATTTAGTCTGTGCAATGGAATAAAAATGTGAAAACCAGAGGATCAGCTCTTCTGTGACTTGAGACTGTTGTCATTTCAACTGTTTTCAATGTTTGATGCAATTATTGACAGAACTGGGAAGCATGATAATGGAAAATACAAATCAGATAAGCTTAGAGTTTTAGAGTAGAGAAAAAAATCATATATGATTTTTCAGATTATTATAATATGTAGAATCTCTTCATACACGTAAATTGATAGTTCTTTAGTTATGATGATTGAAAAAATATGTTCTATTAACTCCTCAAAACAAATGTAAAGCTAGCTATCCTCTAGTTAACAAATCTTTTCTGCAAAATGGTAGTGATGATCAGCATGATCATATAATCTCTTTGTATATTGACTTTTCAAAACAGCATTCTCCATTACAGTAGGAGCTAATCAGCAAGTGATGTTAAGAAAATTAATATACATTATGGTCTTATATCTAACATCTTTTTATTATAACAAAAGTCCTTTTTTTTCTTAGGTACTAGCCTAAGCTGTTATGACTAAAGCAAACAAATCCAGTAACAATGATTTAAAGAATCATAAAAGCTTCTTTCATATAGAGACCAGTGAGACAAAGCATAGATACTTTTGATGATGCTTCACCTAAATCTTTACTTCTAAAGATATGTTTAATAACTATTTAATAACCTTTAAAGCAGAAGATTTAATTTCAAGTTAAAATTTTCATATACACTTTTTCCTTTAAACTTTTTTTCTGCAAAAGAACAGGTGAGATAAAGCAACAAATTTTTATTTGCTTTTGTTGGTTTTTTTATTGGTTTACTTTCTTCTGGACTTCCTTAATAGGTTTTTGATTCTACACAGGCTGTTGGTTTTACAGGATGGGACAAACAGCTGATGGCTTCCTGTAATATATGCCTCTATGAGAAGATGAGTAAGATGTCTATTTTAGCATGCATCTCTCTATAGCAGTAATAGACAGTGTATGTTGAAATAACATATAATAAAAGATTCAAGTAAATCAAAAGGAATGTAAACTAGATTAGATGTTTGGAAACCATTAAATCTTTCAAAGAGAAAATAGGTCAAAATAACCTCATAAACTGAACTTCCATCAGAGGTTCATAGTAGGGCTCTAATATAAAACAAAACATGAAAATCAGTTATTTCTGTGTAGGCCAATTTATTAGCAAGGACGAATTGCTATCCCATTCAGTGGGATCTTGACTGGCTTGAGAGTTGGGCAAAGAAGAACCTAAGAGGTTCAACAAGGGGATATGCAGAGTCCTGCACCTAGGGAGGAACAACCCCATGCACTAGTACAGGCTGGGGATTAACATGCTGGAGAGTAGCTCTGTGGAGAGAGACCAAGGAGTTCTGGTTGACAATAAAGTAAACATGAGCCATCAATGTGCCCTCGTGGCCAAGAAGGCCAATGGCATCCTGGGATGCATCAAGAAGAGTGTGGCCAGCAGGTCAAGGGAGGTTCTTCTCGCCCTCTCCTCTGACCTGGTAAAGCCTCATCTGGAGTCCTGTGTCAAGTTCTGGGCTTCCCAGCTCAAAAGGGACAGAGAACTTCTGGAGAGAGTCCAGTGCAGGGCCACCAAAGTGATCAGGGGACTGGAGTGTCTTCCTTATGAAGAAAGGCTGCGGGAACTGGGGCTGTTTAGTCTAGAGAAGAGGAGACGACTGAGAGGGGATCTCATTAATACTTACAAATATCTAAATGGTGAGTGTCAGGCGGTTGGGGCATCCTTTTTTTTTTTTTCTGTTGTACAGGACAAGGGGTAATGGGATGAAGCTGGAACATAAAAAGCTCCATTTAAACAAAAGGAAAAACTATTTTACTGTTAGGGTGACAGAGCCCTGGCACAGGCTGCCCAGGGAGAGTGTGGAGTCTCTTTCTTTGGAGTGTCTTCAAAACCTGCCTGGATTTGTTCCTGTGTGATCTGATGTAGGTGGACTTGATTCAGCAGGGAGGTTGGACTAGATAATCTCTCAAGGTCCCTTCCAACCCCTACCATTCTATGATTCTATGAAGTGCACTGCTGTAAGTACTAGCCAAATAAATTTTGAGAGTTTAAGATTTTTTTTGAAGTCTGATTCTGACTCAAAGTGTGGTTTCATCTTGCCATGGTTTAAGACCATTTTTTGAGCTTCTGTAGTGTTGTTCTAGTTGCTCACCAGGGAGGAAATAAATTTTTATGAACTTCATATGCGCATATTTTTGAGATTGTGTAGCTTTCATCCAATATAATCTAATGGTTTAGCAGTTCAACTGGAAGATCTTCAAATATCTAAGAAATATTATGCAAAGAGATATAGTATGACCTTTTGTTTTGTTTGGTCATTTTGTGTTTTTTTCTACTGGATAGATATTTTGCCTTGATAAAAGCATGTATGTTTTTGGAAGTGGACACTTCCTTCTATATCTTTTTTATATTTTTAGTATCTTTAGGTATTTTAATATATAGCGTGTAAGCTATCCTCTTACTTTCAGTATTCATTGAAATCCTTTTGTCTATTTCAAGCTTGTACTCCTCATCACTGAACTGATCCAGTGTGACTCTTTATTGCTTAATAGCTATTTTCATGCCCTTTAAGCCTTCTGTGCCTCTGAATGAAGAACTTAACATATAGTATTGGATTTCACATACCAATAAATGCTAGAAGAAAACAGACTGAGATATTGATTACTCTACCTGGCAATTCCATAGAGCTTTGTAAAAATCAAACCATTAAATTTGTTGTATGATTCCTTCTCTAAATTAAGTCCTTGCAAATTTTAGATGCAGTGTTGAGTAAGTTATGGTGTAAGAAGCCTTGAAAACACTTTGCAATATCTGATGATGGGCTGAGAAGTGACTTAAAAGTGCGTTTGGAGTGCAAATGCTAGGTTTTGCCTAATGACAGCTGGAGAAGAACTGTTCCTCACTGGCCAGTCTGATGTATATAGAAAAACATAACCACTCTTATGAAAAAAACCATTTAAAGTGCCTATATTGCTTATCAAGTCTCAGGTAACAATAATATTGCTTGAACTTTTAAGTCCTGCACCATGTTTAAGAGAAGTCAAGTCATCTGTTGGTCAGGTGAAGGATTACAAAGATGACTTGAATGATTTCTTTTTTAATTTTATGGTTTTTTTTAACCACAAAGTGTTTTTCATCAGTAGTGAGGACGGTTGTTAGACAGTTTCTACTCAAGTTTGCTTGAGCTAGATTCACATGCACCAAGAAACATCGAAGGCAAGAACCTCTTTGAAGTGTGCATTCTGCATGCTTTTTAATACTAGGGGAAATTTCTGTGATGTGGAGAAAATAGTTTGTTTTCTTAGAAAATTGGGAAGGCATTGGATAGGAAGTGATACAGGAAAAATCTGTAGCTTTTTGCAGAAATAGAAAAATTCTAGTCAGCATACTTCATCAAAAGTAAATCTTCTCAATCAAATCATTATTACATAGTTATAAACTCATCTGACTTTTCAATAAAAGATAGAACATGCTGTTGAAACAGCCCCAGCTAAGCCATTAAAAAGATTTGCCTATGGAATGCATGAATGACTCTTTTATGATGGACTTGTCCAGTATGTGGTTTTACATTATGTGCTGCAGTCATAGAAAGCTTCTGCTGAACATTTTTGTGCTTGGGTTACTTAATGTTGCTAAAGCTTGTGAACACCTAAGCTGGAAAGGTAAATAAAAAAAAAGGTGCAGGTATGACAGGTATGACAATATCAGCAACCTGGAAAAAAAACCCCAACAACTAACCAACCAAACAAAAAAATCTAAACCTGCAAGGAAATAAAAAAAGAATAAAAGCATGGTGTACTTTTTAGTAAGGTTTAAATCTATTATTTGAGAGAATTAAAAGATGACCTTGTTCTAACTTAAATATTTTTGAATGGTAGTGTCTTTTTACTGCAGACTGCTTTTTAATATAACAGAAACTAATGAGATTCTGTAGTTGAAAAGTGAACATAAAGAAACTGAGTCTAGAAATGAGAAATGTATTTAACAAAGCAGCTAGATATTGAAACATCATAGCTATGGTTAGGCTTTCTTTAACCTTGTTTGACCTTTTAAAAAATGTTTAACATCTCTGAGCTTCAGGGTTGACCTACAGACTTCAGGCAGAAATATTGAAGTCACCCAACTTGTTGTAACAAAGAGATTGGACTCAGAGTTTTGCAACGTTATGGCTTTTAGAATACAGGAATCTGAATTACAATATATGGCTAGATTACTTGATCTATCTCACAGCTTATTATTCATCCAAACAATTATTTTTCCCATAGTTATTTAGATGAGAAAAATTGAGTTTGGCTGCTGCTCATCTGTACAACTGTGTTAGGTTTCTTTCCAGTCAAGTGTTCAAGGCTTTGGCAAACTGTGAAGGACAAGTTATTCAAATGAAAGTGCTTAAAGAAGTACTGCAATTAGTACTATTATGAAATGAAATGAAATAAGGAAAGTTAAATGAGTCTGCTAAATATTTGTCTAAAGCTGTTCATGTAAAACAAAACTCTGTCATATCTAAAAGTACTCCATGTCACTACATTTAAGTAACTTTATAGGGCAAATAGTGGTGGAAACTGGCATGTTGATCACAATTTCATGTTGTCATGCTGCCTTGATGTATGGTATACATAAAAAAAATAGTATTTTGAGGAGGTCACATCAAAATTGTTACTGATACAAGGTAAGGATAGAATTAAACTCATTTAAGCCTGCTTACGGCCTCTCATACAATACGTTGTTTGCAACATTGCTAATCTATGGCAGTCTGTTATACCTCATGAGACTTTTGTGCCGTCTGTCTTGCATTTTCCATAAAAAGCTTTATAGAACTTTGAATACTCAAGCTGGATCCAGTTTATTTTCAATTCTATAAGTCTAAAACTGATATAAAGGACTGATTCATAGTCTGCAAGTTGGAATTAACCATTAAAATTACGTGAAATAAGCAGATAATTTAAACTTTCAGCTTTTGGTTGCTTCTCTTGAGAGCACTTTTTTTAATCAGGCAAAAGTTGTAATTTGGGTCCATAATAATTGACCTAGTGTAGCTTCAGTTTTGATACTAACATAACCATGTGCATGTCCATGAGGCTGACTTAAAATCATCTAGCATTTTTCAACACAGGTAAGAAAGCTGTATGGCTCATGGCAAGCAGTTACTGAATGGCCCTCAGTCAGAAAATCCAATGTGAAACAATAAAAAATCTTAATGATGGAAGAAATAGGATATTTGATGTGGTCTATAATTTCTTGACAAATTTAGTTGAATCTGAGCAGCTGTTTTTCTTAGAAAATGTGTGATGGAGAAGTTCCTCTTTAGGACCTGTAAGCAATTAAATTAGAGCCTTGAGCCTTAAAAGCATTCTAAGGTTGAAAGGAAAGCCCCCAGGAGATCCACGAGTATACCAAGCCAGGCCTAAATTCCCATTCCTTAAAGTTTCTCAAATTTGGTTTTAAAGTTTGTTACAGTATAAGATTTAAAGGAATAATAATGAGATTTTTTAATCTCATATGCTTCAATTCTTGATAGACGTTTTCTGATGGCAAATTTAATTACTAAACTCAGCTTGGTTTATCTCTGAAAATACTGGATTCAACTCCAGCTGAATAACAAAAACAGCTTCGTAAAGAATAAAATTATGAGCTTTTGACTGGTGATTAATACCATTAGCCCTTGCTCAGTAAAGTTTTCTGATGAACAAGTTTAACTTTTTAGGTCAACTACAATTTGATCTAAATTATGTATATATTATGTAATTGCCATTATAAAATTGTTCTAAAGAAAGCTGAAGACTAAAGTGGTAGGAATTTGAATCTAAATGGAAAGCTCTTAGAAGTGAAGTTGACATGGTTAATAAGAAGCTTAAAGAGAAGGACTTTCCATAATGCAGTGCTTTTTTGTCAGTACTGAGATCCTATCTTTGTTTTTAACCCCAAACTGACTTTCTGCTCTGTGAACCTGAAGCCAGTCTTAGGGACAGAACTGTCTGTTCTGGAGCACAAAGTACAGAGACTTGTTCATTCTAACAGGCTACCAAAAGCCATATTTCTGCAGACCACAAAGAATCACATGGACCTGACATGACAGGAAGCAAACCACACTGCAGAACAGCAGAGCATTATAGCTACTGCTTTATAGAGTGGTATAAACAAAAATCTCTCAAAAGCTTGACTTTTATTTATGTCCTAAATTTTTTCTCATTTTCTGCCTTGAAAATTGCATCTTTATAGAAAAGACTATTAGCTTAACACTGAAAGACTTTGTATCAGTCAAGGATCCTGGGTCTTACTGCTAACAGAGTGTTCATTAACTTGTTGGTCATGGTTAATTCAAAATTGTAATTGACTTCACAAGTTAACCAGTTATGTCTCTTACAGTTATTACAGGTAAAATGGGCAAGCGAATTGTGCTATGGCTTAGCCGTCTCTTTCTGCACTCTTACTGCATGAACAGGGCAAGTCTAAGCCCAAAGTCAGAACATAGTGACTTTAAAGGAGCAGGATTTTTTTCTTTAAGAGTAAAATTTAATGGTTCAGACTTGCCTTTGTTGTGTGATTTGTCCTAGTTTGATTAAGGTATGGCTTGATATGGATCTATACAGTGAAGTAGTACTGATGCTTTTAATAAAAAATAATCTATTTTGTTATTCTTTTCTTCCTTTCTATCAGCTGGCAAAATTTAGAGAATTTTCTAGTTCTGTTTCAGAGGATGTAAATAAACAGAATCTCAACTCTACCTCTGCCCAACAACAATCAAACTTCTTAAATTTACAGTCTTGTTCCTCTTTGATTTCACGGATGTTTGTTAAAAATCAGCTAACATCCATAACTGATTTAGCCAGTATCATAGTATAAAAGTACTTCTCCACTCTTTGCAAGCAAGCTTAGAAAGAAATTGTACTATTATTTTAGTGCAAGCATTCAGGTTTCCATTGCATGATTCTTATGAGGCCAGTGTCAAAGTTTTTGACTCCTCCATTTTCTTGCTTAGAATCTGCAGTACAGCTTTTTAATTTTGTGAGGTGCTCTATTTTATGTTGTCATAGACTGAGCACTGGGTCATGTACTAAGATTACTTTCCTTTACATTGTACCTGGAATTCATCCTAAAAAAGTAAATAACACTTTACAATCACCTTGTCATCCTACTTATCCTTGCTTAATTTCTTGTTTCTGTTTCTACATGGCTATCTTTTCCATTTCCACAGCCATTTCTGAAAACACCCGATGAAGTAATCCATGCTAAAACTGATCAAGCAGAATCAGGACCCTGATCTAGATATGCTGTGCAACCACAAAAGAGCTCTTCTCGTGTAGCAGGAACGGTACAGTGGAAACTCGATCTGAAATAATTAGAAATCTTTAGATTGAATATGTGACTGCCTCTCCAAATAAGTCTGCAGTTTCAAAGTGTTTATTAAACAGAAAGTAAAAGTTGTAAAAGTGCTTCAGAGACAGAAACCATCCTAATTTGGTAGCTACTCAATTACTGCTTTTAGTCATCTTACTGAAACTGCACTCAGTAACTACAGTGAAATACTTTTATGTGGTGTGCTCTTTTATGTACTGAGTCACTGAGTTCCTGTCAACTGGCACAATCCGCTAAACAAGTCAGACAAAATTGAACCTCATCTCTAAGCGTGTTTGATAGTGTCTGTTAAAGTATTTAGCTGGAATTCAAGTTGTTTAGACTTATCTGCACCTACATGAAGTACACTCACTTAAGTAACCAAGAAGCGATTATGTAGTGGTGCGCAAATAAAACCTTATCATTAAAGTATGGTATTCTTGACAAACTGTCTTTAATTTCTTGGCTGGTGATACAAGCTTCAAGAAGACATTTGCTGATCTTGTAAGACTATTAGCTGCTGGCTAATGTGCTGAGTTGTGGCCAGCTAATGACAAGGTGGAATGAACGCTGGGAGAGGCAGGACAGAGCAGAACTTCATCAGCAGGTGCAGCTGAGGATCCAAGCAGGTACAGCTGAGGAAACTGGGCTATTCACATTTCTTGAGAGCTGTCAGAAATTATTGTTGATGTATGTAATCAGTTACTGTGGAAATAGTGTGTTTCTTCTCTATTTAGTCTGATTTTGATAAACTCGTCTGTAGAAGAGCAAAGCTAAACTTAATCTAGAACATGCTACAAACAAAAATAATTAAGCCAAGTTTTAAACTGACTGCTGTGTTGAAATGTAATTTTAAAGTGACTTTTTAATACAATTTCTTAAATTTAAATTCTGAAGAGCCTAAATAACCTTTGAAAATGTGATTGGAGCACTTTTACAGTATTTTCCTGTTCATCTATGAATTACATGAAGGTAAAAGTTATTAGCTAGTGCCTGCCTTATATGAAAAAGTACCAACGAGCAAATGGACAATGAAGTATACAGCCAACAAATGGCACTCTCACCAGGAAAGCCAATAACAATGGTCTATTTTACATAAAGCAGAAAGGATAAATGGTGTCAAAATTGCATCATGTGTTTTTCTAAAGGTTTATATGAGTTGAGAATTTTAGTTTTTCTTCAAGAAGATTCTAGTCACGTGTTTTAGAGGGCTTTTTTTTTTTTTAGGGGTGGCAAAAGTGATATTTCTGGTTCAAATGTTATTACCACATTCTTATGACGTGCAGACATGACCATGAAAAGTCTTTTGATTATTAGATAAAATAGTTGATAGTACAGAACTCTGGATTTCTCCAGTTGAATGTCTATTATTCTGTGGTTTATATGATGTTCATATATACCTGTTCAAATAGGAATTTGAATGCCTGTTCAAATAGGAATTTACATGACGCATCTTTAAACTACCTGGATTATAGATTTTATATAAGATATTATAACCAGCATAGTAATTAATATGTCCCTGTGGAGTGATTCTGTAACTGTTCTCCCTCACATTCAGCCCTTGAAGGGATTGAATAAGCTTCTCATTTTTTTCCCAGGTTATCTGAAAAATCTTTAAGCCTTTAGAGTGCTTCAAATTAGATGTTAGTGTTTGTTAGTTTGCCAGAGTGACAGCAGAAATTTGGCCTCTAATGTTGAAGCTCTCTTTAGAAAGAACATGGAAAAACCTTGTTTTGAAAATATGTAGCAAAATCCTCAGGCTTTTTCCAGTTCAGGAAGGATAACATTCAAAGGATATGTTCAAAAGCTATTGAAAAGGACTTCAGGGCATTGAGGAGAAGGCTGGAAGGCTCAGAAGGACAAGCAGTGTTCTCTTCTATACCTCTCAGGGCAGGAGGAATACTGAACGAATAAGGAAAACTCATCTGATTAACAGATGGTTCAGAGACTGGTGCCACCAGCACAACTTTGAGTTTTTTTGACCATGGTGAAATTTTCACGATGCCAGGTCTGGTGACAGAAGTTCATCTGTCCAAGGAGGAGAAGGATCCTTGTGAATGAGTTGGTAGGGCTCGTAAAAAGGACTTTAAACTCTCACTGGAGTTGAGCCTTAGCATGGCAAGCCAGTGTCGAAAGTAAATTCTACATGATCAACTTCCTTCTTGAAATTACTATATATAAATGCACACAGCATGGGGAATAAACAGGAGAAGTTGGAAGTCTGTGTATGGGTGTGGTAGTTTGACCCTGGCTAGATGCCAAGCGCCCACCACGCCACTTGATCACCCACCTCCTCAGCAAGACAGAGAAGAGGAGAAAATAAGATTAAAGTCTTGTGGGTTAAGATAAAAGCAGTTTAATGAAAGAATAGCAAAGCCGTGCACGCAAGAAGCAAAGCAAAGCAAATAAAGCTGTTACTCTCTACTTCCCATCAGCAGCGATGTCTGGCCACGTTACGAGAAGCAGGGCTTCAGTACGCGTGACAGTTGCTTTTGGAAGGCCCAAAAAGAATCTTGCCTCCACAAGATAGCTCCCACAGCACAGTAAATCCATCAGAAACAGAATAAGACTCACAAATATTATTTGGGCCATCATGTTCCCAGGTCCCTTCATCCTTTTCAAAAAATCATACAGCCAACTTAACAAAGCTATCAATAGTAGAGCGCAGCACAGAGTCAATGTTAGTAGCAACATGTTCCCAAACATTACAAAGTAGAAGATAAGCTGTATCACAGCAAGGCTCCATGACCAGCACAGGAGACTTGCCTCATGAGCTTACTATAACTACAATGCATTTAATATAAAACTACTATTATCGTGCCCCACGCTGGGCGCTAAAACGACTGTGGTGATTTAGGCCAATACGCACCCAGTCATAATATTACTCCCCCTCCTAAGCTGGACAGGAGAGAGAGAGAGAGGAATATAATAAACTGCTTGTGAGTTGAGATAAGGACGGAGAGATCACTTGGTAATTAGCGTCACGGGCAAAACAGACTCAACTTAGG
>WBNH01005911.1:139169-175185 GCA_013401255.1 Urocolius indicus
GTCCTGCCAGCAAACCTGCTCCGGCGTGGGCACCTCCTCCACAGACTCCCAGGTCCTGCCAGGAACTTGCTCCAGGATGAACTTCTTACGGAGTCACGGCCTCCCTCAGGCATCTACCCACTCTGGCTTGAGCACTTCCCCCATGGGCTGCGAGTGGATCTCTGCTTCCCGATGGTCCTCCATGGACTGCAGGGGGACAACCTGCTTCACCATGGTCCTCACCACATATCACAGGGGAGCCTTATCAGTGCCTGGGCACCCTCCTCCCCTCCTTCTTCACTGACCTTGGTTTCTGCGGAGATGTTTTCACATTCTCTCTCCCTGCTGCTGCTGCCGTTTTTCACAACTGCACAACTTCTGCTCAAATATGTTATTCACAGAGGTGTTTTCTCCATCACTAATTGTTTAGGCCTGGGTCAGATGCAGGGTCCAGCTTAAAACTAACCCGTCCTAACCCTTTCATCTCCCGGGGAAGCTCCTGGCAACTCTCTTTGTTTAAAGAAGCCCCTCCTTTAGTCCCCCTCCTACTGAAAAACCTGGCCCAGGCCAAAACCACTACAATGGTCAAGGTGCTATAGTCTGGTGGCAATCACAGAGACACAGTAGGACAGCTCACGTGACTGGAATGTGGTCATGGATGGCTATGTCCTTTTTAGGAAAGATGGGCCAAGAGAGCGAAGTGGTTGAGTTGCTCTTTATGTGAGAAAGCAGCTGGAATGTACTGAATTCCATCCAGGTGAAGATGAGGGGCAAGCTAGGAGTTTGTGGGTTAGAATTAAGGGTCAGGCTAGCATATGTGAAACTGTTGTGGGTGTGTATTACAGGCCACTTGATCAGGGAAGCTGATGAAGCCATCTACAGGCAGCTGGGAGCAGCCTCAAAAATCACAGGCCTTGGTTCTTATGGGGGATTTCAACTACCCAGACATTTCCTGGAAGAACTATATGGCTAGTCACTTACAGTCCAGGAGGTTCCTTCAGTGCATTGATGGTAGCAAATGGTGGATATGACAACTAGGAGAGGGGCACTACTGGATCTTGTACTCAAGAACAAGCAGGATCTGATTGAAGCAGTGAAGGTTGAGGACAGCCTTGGCTGCAGCAACCACGAGATAGTGAGGTAGGCATCAGAATCTATGTGGTAGATCTTGTGCTATAGGAACAGAATACCAAGCAGGATCACAACCCTGGATTTCAGCAGGGCCAAATTTGGCCTTTTCAGGCTATTACCAGGGGACATCTTGTGGGACAGGGTATTAGAGGGGCCTAAGACAGTCTTTATTCAAGGATCACTTTTTCCAAGCTCAGGATCAGAACATCCTAGTGGGTAAGAAATCAAGCAAGGGAGCCAGGAGATCCACATGGTTAAACAGAGAACTGTTGGGCAAACTCAAGTGGAAGAAGAGAGTCTATAGATCATGGAAGGAAGGGATGGCCACTTGAGATGAATATAAGGCTGTTGTCAGAGGACATAGGGAGGGAGACAACTAGGAAAGCTAAAGCCTCGTTGGAGTTGTGCCTTACAAGGGAGGTCAAAGACAATGAGGCAATGTTACTGAATGCCTTCTTTGTCTATACTGCTGGAGACTGTCCTCAGGAGCCCCAGACTCCAGAGGAAGTCAGGTTAAAGGAGGAGTTTTGTTTGGTTGATGAGGGTTGGGTTAAGGATCAGTTGAGCAATCTGGATGTACATAAATCCATGGGCCCCAATGGGATGCACCTATGAGTGCTGAAGGAACTGGTTAAACCACTTTCCATCATCTTCAATAAGTCATGGAGAACAGGAAAGGTGCCTGAGGACTGGAGGAAAACAAATGTCAATCCATCTTCAAAAACAGTAAAGAGGAGGAGCCGGGTAACTACAGATAGGTCAGCTTCACCTCCATCCCTGGAAAGATGATGGAACAACTTGTCCTGGGTGTTGTCTCCAGGCATTTAAAGGACAAGAAGGACATAAAGAGCAACAAATGTGGTTTTACCAAGAGGAAGTCATGGAAGACCAAACTTTATGAAGATGTAACCAGGTAGGCAGATGAAGGCAGTGCAGTAAATGTGGTTTATCTTGATTTCAGTAAAGCATTGGACACTGTTTCCACAGCATGACAGCAGCAAAACTGAGAAAGTATGGGCTGGATGATCAGGTTGTGAGGTGGATTGTTAACTGCTTGAAGGAAAGAAGGCAGAGAGTTGTGATCAATGGGGCAGGATCTAGTTGGAGGCCTGTGTCTCTACAGATCTCTCAGGAGTCGGTGCTGGGACTGCTACTGTTCAAACTATTCATTAATGACCTTGATGAGGGAACAGAGAGCACTGTCAGCAAGTTTGCTGATGATACTAAACTGGGGGGAGTGGCTGACACAACAGAAGGCCGTGCTGCCATTCAATGAGGTCTGGACAGGCTGGAGGGTTGGGCAGGGAGAAATCTAATGAAATTCAGCAATGGCAAGTGTAGAGTCTTGCATCTGGGAAAGAATAACTCCATGTACCAGTACAGGCTGAGGAATGAACTGTTAGAGATTAGTGTAGTGAAAAGGTACCTGGGGGTCTTAGTAGAAAGCAGGATGAGCATGAGCCAGCAATGTGCCCCCATGAACAAGAAGGCCAGTGGCATCCTGGGGTGTGTTAGAAGGATTGTGGTGAGTAGATCAACAGAAGTTCTCCTCCCCCTCTACTGTGCCCTCGTGAGACTGCATCTGGAATATTGTGTCCAGTTCTGGGCCTGTCAGTTCAAGAAGGACAGGGAGTTGCTGGAGAGAGTGCAGCACAGCGTCACCAAGATGGTGGAGTGGAGCATCTCCCTTATAATGAAAGGCTGAGGGAGCTGGGGCTCTTCAGCTTGGAAAAGAGGAGACTGAAAAATGACCTCATTAATGTTTACAAATATTTAAAGAGCAGATGTCAGGAGGATGGAGTCAGGCTCTTTTCAATGATGTCCAATGATAGGACAAGGGGCAACAGGTACAGGCTGAAACATAAGAGGTTCCAAAGAAACATAAGGTAAAGTTTCTTCACTGTAAGGGTGACAGAGCACTGGAACCGGCTGCTCAGATGGGTTGTTGAGTCTCCTTCTCTGGGGATGTTCAAAACCCACCTGGAAGAGTTCCTGTGTGAACTACTCTAGGAGCTCCTGCTCTGGCAGGGGAGTTGGACTAGATGATCTTTTGAGGACCCTTCCAACCCTTAAGATTCTGTGATTCTGTAACATAAAAAATCAACAGCTGCATAGGCAAGATCCTGTTCAGATGCTACCTTGTCTTTTACAGGATAGTAGGGATTGGAAGAGACCTCTACAGATCATCTAGTCACAGGAGCACATTGGTTGTGAAATGAGTAACTTAGACCACTTAAAGAATCACTGTCAGGAGAATTAGCAAAAGTGATTTTAGTTAAAATTTGTAAAAGTATGACAACAGAGTTTGGCAAGGTTAACTCAATCACTTACCACATGCAAGAAACTTAGAAAGGAAAATTGACTTGGGATGGATTTAGAATTATTACAGACCAGAGACAAAAAGAGTTAGGAAGACCCTCCTTTTGAGTCATGAGGTTCAGAATGGACCCCTCTTTTTTCTAAACTCCTCAAGAGGAGTCTAGGTGCAGCTGGATTCAGACTTAGTTCCAGATTTGGTCAACAGTTTGTCTAATAGCATTAACACAAAGGGTAAGGAAAATAAAATTTGCTATAATCAACAAAGGGATTTAGTTGAAAGATTAAAAAATGGCAGAGTTCACACAAGATTTATGATAGCTTTCTAAATCAAATCTCTTATACACAAATATAGAGTTTAACCTATGATCAAGGTGTTTTTCTCTGCAAATTGTAATAAATTATTGATTCCAAATGATCTTTGAAACCTCACAAAATCTAACTGTAGTGAATTACTATTCTTCTCATCAGCATTTGTCAGCAGACAATCTTTGACTCTTCCTCTTCTTTGGCATCTATCAGTGGGCAATCTTGGATATTACTGTAAAAGTCTAGTCCTTGAAATCTTCAAAGTCTACCCTGAGAGGCATTTCGACTCAGCAGGAGATATTGGGTCACAGCTTGCTGCAGTCCTGGAGAGCTCTATGGCTCTCACTTAGGACTAATATTTAGAAGATTGCAAGAACAATTCTGGGCTCCTCAGCTCAAGAGGGATAGGGAACTTCTGGAGAGAGTCCAGTGCAGGACTACAAAGATGATCAAGGGTCTGGAACATCTTCCTTATGAGGAAAGGCTGTGGGAGAACTGGGGCTGTTTAGACTAGAGAAGAGGAGACTGAGGGGAGATCTCAATATTTACAGATATCTAAATGGTAATGTCAGGAGACTGAAGCAGCTATTGTATCTAGCAACAGGACAAGGGGTAATGGGATGAAGCTGGAACACAAAAAGTTCCACTTAAACGAAAGAAAAACTGTGAGGGTGATGGAGCAGTGGAACAGGCTGCCCAGGGAGGGTGTGGAGTTTCCTTCCTTGGAGGTCGTTAAGATCCATCTGGACATGTTCCTGTGTGACCTGATCTAGGTTGACCTGCTTCTGCAGGGGGGGTGGGACTAGATGATCTCTTACAATCCCTTCCAACCCCTACCATTCTATGATTCCATGAATATGGACTTTGCTCAGCAGTTGCTTTTGGTTGTTTTTTTTTTTTTTTTCTCATTTTGGACACAATTCTTGTTAAGTAATTCTTGCACCTTCTAGAGCAGGTTACAATCCAAGCAGCAGGAGTTTTAGGTATGGTTAGGAAGTGCTAACTCACTGCACTTGTAACTAGGATGAGAAAGTACCAGATTGTTTAAGCTAGCTGCACTTGTAGCCAAGGCAAGAACACAATGTTGGCTGGTCCAGGGTGCCTACACCACCACAACATCAACAGTCATAATATCTGGGAATAAGGAGCCAATGATGATCACAGCAGTGATGGCATGAGACAGATTGTGTTTTGAGGACAGTAATGAGCTCCAAGAAAATACTGTAGGGCAACACCGCAAGCAAAGGACTTGTGACCTGGGCTGAACAGTGTGGTTTTGTGGATACAAGCAGGGCACAGGCATCAGCACCCCAGTAATGTTGCTGTCTCTCACGTCTCTGCTTTCAGGACCTAAAGTCCAGGACTGGCCCCACATTGTTGAACATAAAGGACTACTCCGTATCTTACATTACAGAAAGAGTTTTCAAAGTCATGCACCTTTCAAGTTGGAAAGATAGTACCTGGTGCATCGCAAAAGCATAGAAGTCCAACAGTTTTTCTTCCTTGCTACTCACTCCAGGTGTGAAAGGGAGCAGAGGGACCATTCTGAAAAATATAGTATATAGAATCTGTAAATTCTAGCTCCACTTTCAAGACAGTTTATAAACCAAATGGGTTCCTGAGTTTAATATACTGTCAGCTTGTTTCTTTTCACAGTAGTGGAAATTCTTTTCTAGGTGAAAAACCAATGACAGGATGATACATGTGCATGGGACAAGTGAGAGCTCTGGCTTGTGGAAAAAAATAATCTGTTTTTCTAGGTAGAAATGAAAAAGCATGGAAGAAAGTAGTCTAAAAATATAAGTAGTAAATATTATGGAATCTCAAAAGAAAGCCAAGTGACCACAGTCTCAGTGGAGTTGTATGAGATCTGTCTTCACCTTTCAAGCTGCCAGTAATTTTCCATTGAAACAAGAATTGTGTTGTAAAATCTTTTCATACCCAGACCTACCAAATGTGTTTCCTATCTTATCTTAGTGGGTTTTTCCCCTTGATTTTAACATGGACAGTGTTGAAATACTTCAGCTGGCAGGCGTGGTAATACTATGGGACTTAGAAATGGGATAAAGTAACAAAAGAATCTCAGCTCATTATTGGCTTTTATCAGCTGTGATATAGAACAAAATGTCATTGGTTTCAACTATGTTTGCACTCAGTCTGATAGCACTACCCACATGACATCTGCTAAGAGATTTA
This sequence comes from Urocolius indicus, assembly GCA_013401255.1. Lineage (NCBI taxonomy): Eukaryota > Metazoa > Chordata > Aves > Coliiformes > Coliidae > Urocolius > Urocolius indicus. The sequence goes on from WBNH01005911.1 coordinate 145,101, forward strand.
GTTTTGTCACATTGGTAAGTGTTTTTACCAGAGGAATGAGTTGAATGTGTATAGTTAATGATATAACATGTCTACTGCTGTACTATCAGAAACATCTTCTATCTAGATGTGACTATTTTACATAAGCTTAAAAAGACAAAGACTAACTTGGCTTCTTTGGTTTGTACATACATCAGTGCAGCAAAGGGTAAAACCTCAGTCATTTCTCCAGCTAGATTGGCTAGGGATGAGAAAATCTGAAGTAGCTTGCTACTCAAATTGCAAGTATATTTCTACTGGCCTCGCTTAAGAAAGATGCAGTCTCTGCAGGGAGAAAGAGATAAAAGGCCAGAGAGAATAGAAGACAACAAAAAATGAAGAGCAGCTTTGTATCTCCAACAGGTGAGTACCTTATGTGCTGTAATTGATCCTGCTCATCAGATAAAAAATTGAATGTGTGTGAAGGTACGGGAAAATAGATACCAACTAAGGAAGAAGACTTTCAATGGAAGAACAATTTGAAAAATACTTAATAACAGGTTACTTGAACAAAGGAACAGCCAAAAAGTCCAGCAGGAAACAGCAGTCTATGTTCCTAAGTGATTCTTTCATGTTTTCATAAAACTTGCCGATCAGAACACTCTGTTATTGTTTGTTAACTATATATTGGCTTTATCTTCTGTAATCTTTTAAGTTTTGATCACTTGAATCTTTTGTATGCTTCAAAAAGCTTGAAAACCTAACATTTTCTTTCTATTTATACTAAATGATGGTATTCCCCGTTGCCAGTTGTTGTACCCTGAAAAATACAAAACTTTGCTGCTAAAATGTGAGTTTCAGACATGTTATCATAGAATCATAGAATGGCAGGGGTTGGAAAGGACCTTTAGAGATCATGTAGTCCAACACTCTGCTGAAGCAGGTTCATCTAGATCAGGTCGCATAGGTATGTGTCCAGGCGGATCTTGAAGACCTCTAAGGAAGGAGACTCCATGAACCTCCCTGGGCAGCCTGTGCCAGTGCTCTGTCACCCTCACAGTAAAACAGTTTTTCCTTTTGTTTAAACAGAACTTTTTGTGTTCCAGCTATCTGTTATCTGTTTGATTTGGTCACTAACATTCTGTCATCTTTTAAGTGTATCTGACTCATCAAGATTTGAGTTCAAAGGCCACGTTCTTGGACCATTCAATCTATGTGAGTTAGTTTTAGACAAGCCAAGTGTCAGCAGACACAGGGAGCTGTGCACCATGCACTCCAGGAGACTCTTGGGTGCATAACAGCTCTGCTAACAGTGATTACATCCCCTGATAACATCACTGTGTGCTGCAGATGAACACCTTCTGGAAGGCACATTTGAGTAGGAGGTTCTAGTAGCCCTTTCTCCCTCTCAGATGAACTACTGTATCTGATACCTGACTATTACCAGTATCAATTTTTCCTGTTGAATGTTAAGACAACTTACCTTCACAGTAAACCAGCACTTCCAAGTTGCATTTATTCTTTTTTATGAACTGTTGAAAATTCTTTCCTTCTAAAATAACTATCTTGAAATATCAAACGTTAAGGAAGGTTTCAAAACACAAACCTAAAATCAAACAGGCTAGAATCTTGAAAATTGTACATAATTATGCTTTTGTTTCTATTAAATTATGTGTGATATTAAGGAGAGAGCAAATGGAATTCTCTCACCAGTTCTCTAGACCGGTACAGACCTGACCTGAAATAATTTTTCTTACTTTCCTTTTCTCAAACTGAAATTCACAGCCGAATTAATTTATTATCCCACATCATCTTCCTTTCCAGACAAATTTAGTAATACATATTAAAAGTATTAAATGTAATATTAAATTAAATGTCTGCAAACACCATACCCTCTAACACTGATCACTTGATGTGGTGCTTTGCATTATTGTAAGGTTTTCCTTGGTATAAAAGCATGCTTTTAAATTTTTTTCCCCCCTTTTCTTTCTCATTACCTGTAAAGGTGCTAAAAAGGCACATGTACTCATGATATCAGCTTCATTTCTTTTGTTTTCTTTCATGAGATTGTTTTCATGAAGATTTACTTGGGTATTTATCGTGTTTTTTCATACAAGGTTTAGATGAATTAGTGTTTCTACAAATGACATGGCAGGAAGGATCATTATTGCCATTGTTGCTCTCTAGTGAGTTCGCTAAATCTGGTATGAAGATTGTGATATTTTTGAGCCCAAGTATTCAGTTCTCTTATGGCAGATGCTTCCTCTGTTTCTTTCTTAACTTTCACTTTTTTGTTCTTGTTAATATATTTGTCTTCCACAAGTCCTTAAATAAAATACATGTTGTTAGCAGTAATATTACATTTTGCAGCATCCAAACTTGTAGTAATTTTCTCACAGCACTCAAGCTGCTTCTTGCAGGTCTGTTGAAAGATGACTTTTTTTTTTTTTTGGCTTTTGAAAGGTACAAGCTCACTTTCTTAACCATTTAAATTTTCTATTTGAATCATAACACATTTATAGAGTAATATTTCTTCAGGTGACAGGAACACATTTTCCAGTAGTTGAAGGACACAGGTTCAAATGGAACTGTGCAAATTTGGGGATTTTTGTTGTTTCTGTTTTGTTTTTAGTTTTTTTTTAAAGCAGTACTTTACTAAAATAGGCCATGGTAATATCTGCTACACAATACTCCAAACAAGTAAAGTCCAATCAGTCATTACTTTGGTTATGGCTTTCTTTTTGTCTATATGATGTGGAAATTAAAGAATGATAAAAAATGGAAGCTGCCATCATCCCCATATTCTATTGCTTCCTTTTCTATTATTTAGCTGTACATGTAGTCCATGACTTGACTGAATGTACTTTCCATTTGGTGAAAAACTGTCTGGATGGCCAGGCCTAGAGAGTGATGATGAATGGAGCTAAATCTAGTTGAGGTTGTTCATCGGTGGTGTTCCCCAGGGCTCAGTGCTGGAGCCTGTTCTGTTTAACATTTTTATCAATGATCTGAATGAGAGGATTGAGTGCACCTTTAGCAAGTTTGCAGATGACACCACGCTGGTCATATGTGTAGACCTACTTGAGGACAGGAATGCTTATCAGAGGGACCTTGACAGGCTAATTGATGGACAGACTCCAACTGTGTGAGATGCTGGGTCCTGTATCTGAGCCATAACAACCCCATGCAATGCTACAAGCTTAGGACAGAGTGGTTGGAAAGATGTCAGCAGAGAAGAACATGGGAGTGTTGATTGACAACTGCCTGAACATGAGCTATCAGTGTGCCCAGGTGGCCAAGAAGGTCAGTGACATCCTGGCCTGTATCAGAAACAGTATGGCCAGCAGGATCAGGGCAGTGATTATCCTTCTGTACTTGGTGCTGATGAGGCTGCACCCTGAGTGTTGTGTTCAGTTGTAGGACCCTCACTAAAAGAAGGACACTGAGGTGCTGGAGTATTTCCAGAAATGGGGAATGAGGCTGGTGAAGGATCTGGAGTACAAGTCATATGAGGACCAGCTGAGGGCGCTGGGGTTGTTTAGCCTAGAGAAGAACAGGCTGAGACAAGACATGATGACTCTCTACAACTACCTGAAAGGAGATTACAGTGAAGTGGGGCCCTGTCAATTTCTTCTCCAAAAGAGTGGTACAAGAGGAAATGGCCTCAAGTTGCTGCAGGGGAGGTTTGGATTGGAGATTAGGAAGACCTTTTACACGAGGAGGGTTGTTAGACATTGGAACAAGCTTCCCATTGATGTGGTGGAGTCTCCATCCCTGGAGATATTTAAAAGACATGTAGATGAGGTGCTGAGGGACCTGGTTTGGTGATGGGCTTGGCAGTGTTAGGGTAGTGGTAGTAACCAGTGATCTTAAAATTCTTTTCAAATCAAAATGGTTCTATGGTTCTATGTGTTAAACTTACTTTTATTGGAAAACACAGAACTAAAAAAAAATCTGTTTTTAGAGTAGACTTCTCACACTTAAATATTTAATATCTGGGGGAAAATGAAGTGTTTCTACTAACCTTCATGACTATGTGTATACAGGTATGGAGAGCCAATAATGATAAGGTGCTTTTGTGTTAGCAGTAAATAAAAACCATCCTTATTGCCTTTGTGTCTTTCTTGGCAGTAAAGATGTGGTATGGGCTTCTTGGCACTGATATGTGGTCTTACTAACCTTATGAAATACTTTGCTTTACGTAAAACATATCTTAAGTTAAAGACATCACAGATGAATTCCAGTATTTTAAAATTTTTATAAAGCTTACATGAGAGTTGTGTTTTCTTTAGTGATGATTATTAGTGGGCATTTGTTGTCATGAGATTGAAGTACACCTAGTAGCTACTATTTTAGATGCATAAATCAGGTAAATAAAGTAGTTCTTAGTGAAAAACAAAAGGTAAAAAGCCCTAAAAACATCATAATAATATCAAACTTTGCCTTCTAGCCTTGGGTACATGTTGCCACAAATTATTGTGAATTTAATAATAAATTAACATTCCCATCACTGGATAATGCCATAATTAACTCAAGTGCTGAAAAAATTCTTATGCTGAGCTTAAACTTGTAAATTCAAACTGTTTCTTAAGATTTCTTAAACAATGTTTTAGTCCCACCTTGCCTGAAATATCTAGGGTCAATCTGAATAAGTCACTGTCTGTTATTGCTTTTTTTTTGTTTGTTCTACTGAAGAATCGTTATATCAGTATTAGCACGTTACTTGTAATAGATTGTGTGTAATATTGTTATTGAAATAATGATGCTTGCGAAACAAGTTACAGTTCCTGGATAAAGTAAGATTTCTATACTGACTTCTCTATTTAGCTCTGCCATCCTTACCTGAACTCTCAGGGAAGAAGGAATTTATTTTTAAGGTGGAACTAACTTGTCATTTAAAATCTGGCTACACTTCAGTCTCATCTGCCTACCTACACTTAATCCCAAAGGTATTGATGTCAGATGTGAAATTCATTCTTTCTGCAGGAAAAAATGCTATATGTTGTTCTCTCTACAATCAGTGAAATGTGGTTGCCTTGGGAATGGATTGAGGAGTTTAAAAACATTGGCTGTGACACTACACATGATTACTGCTAAACTTGCTTCTTGCAACAACAGGACACAGAGCCAGCTCAAGGTTCTCCTTTATTTTCTGTGAAAGTTGAAAGGTTTTCCTGGTTTATAAAGTCACTGGCAATATTTCATGACAGTTAAGACTCCCTCATGGCAATGTCTGGTGATAGATTCTTGATCCTTGTATTACCTTGAAATAAATGGGTTTAAATACTCTGAGTAACTTTTAAAGAATGAAGTCCCAGCAGGGAACACTTTTTAAGCCTATGTATATTTCACGTAGAGCCTGTAACCTTCTTCATATCCACATTATTAAATGCTTACACATTGACTATAATGTCCCTAGCTTTCTTTTGAAGCCTTTGCCTTTGGCAAACTCCAATACACAGTGAGGACGCAGTAATAGGTCCTAGCAGAGATATACTTTCTGAAGCATGTGAATACAGGTATGATCTTCTACTGTGAGGTCTTGTAAAGAGCACACCAATGCATCTTCTCTTGCAAGAAAACCTTGAAAAATTCTTGCTATGTTGTATCTATAGTTCTAATTAAATTATTTTGACAGCAGGCACCAGTTTTCAATGGCAAGCGTTTGCTGCTGCCTGTCATCTCCAAGGTATGTGCTACCAACTGATATCCTGTGCTGGAAAAAAAGGTGGAGATGAGGTTAAAGACACAGTTTAGGCCAAACATGTTATTATCTGTAGTCTTGTTGATTCATAGTGACACTGGATGTTAATGCCTGAGATCTGATCTGTGATGCAATTGCTATACAAGAAAAAAAAAATAAGTGTTTACAGGGTGATCTAAAAGAGGTGTTGTATGAGTCTGGATGTGATCTAAACAGACTGAGTTTGGAAACAAGTCTAGTTCTTTGTAGTTTGAAGCAGTATACTTCTGTGGAAAACAGTATGATTCAGAGCAGAAAAAGATGATAAGAAGTTGAGGCATTAGATTATGTACTATGCTGAATGAACCTAGGATTCTGAATAACTTGAAGTTCTGATTGGAGTGTAATTGATCACTTGGACAATTAGTGTCCTCTGCCCTCGTAGGGCATTCTGAGCACACAATTGGTTGATCTTGTCTCTCAGCTTTACGCTTAGAGAATTCAGGTGATGTGATACAATCTTTGTAATGTGATGATGTTCCTGAAACAGAAATTATGTCTTGAAATGCAGCCAAGTTAACGTGTCGTATACTTTTGGAGGCAGTTGGACAGAGTGAGTAGTGAAATGAGACTGGTAAGAGCTGTGACTTGTATAGGATATGTAGCACATGTAGTAAGTCAAGATAGTATGATGTTATCTCCTTTTGCTATTGCTACGTTCATCTTTTCCCTTCAGATGCATCAGTACTGCACTGAGGCTGACAGGTTTATGTAGTTCTACTGATAGGACAGCAAGGACCACTACATAATCTAAAACATACCAACATCCATATAATTAATAATAAAACTTCCAGTTCAGCAGTTCTAATTAAATGGTACCTTAGATGCCTTATGGTTATTTCAAATGCACAGTTTTGTGTGGTGACTTTTAAGAAAGTTAATTGGAGTGGTGCTGAACCAGGGAACACACATTTAGGTAGACCCTGTTGGATTATGCAGACCTGTAGTTTGGATGAGTTCTTGCCTGGTGCTGCCTTCAATATCAATTGCTGCTCAAGTAATGCCTGCCACAGTGCTAACCCCCAGGTCGGCAGTTAATAAACTTCATAGTACAGTGAATTGTGATTCATTGTCTGTACTAGAAGACTGATCATTCCCTGGCATGGTTTTAGCACTTAGCTAGCTAGCAGTTGCAAAAATTTTCTGTCACAGCTCAGAACTGAGCATGGGATAGGGCCATTTTCAACAGGTATTAGGTGAAATTTGCAGTCAAAGGGAGTTTTCCAGCATAACTGTAAGCTTTTCCATGCTAGCTGGCATAATTTATGTCCCTGGGTATGTTTGATTTACTAATATAGACAGACCCTTTTCTTGTTAAATTTCTAACCTTTCCCTACTAAAAATAGAGACTTAAAGGTCGAAGTATTTTCAGACTACCTGAGACTTCACTGAGAGATTTAACTTCTCTTTTTGGTAAGTTGGATGAAAGGTCCATAAAATTTGCCTGTCAGCTATGACAGGAAGAATCTTGGGCTGAGGACTTGCACAGTCCCTGAAGGGCTGTGTTTTCTCTAGTCTTACTTCTGAACATGTACTCTCCATGTTCTTCCACTGAGCTGAAGTGCAGGAAATAACTCATTCTTGAGGACACTTGAGATGATGTGACCAGAAACTGGAAAAAGATAAATCTTTGTCTCTGAAATTACTTTTTATCTAGCAAAGGATTCATTAAGCTTTCAAAATCTTGTAGAAATAAATGTGTAGTTACTCTCCCTTTTTTACTTTGGAGATTCTGGAATTCCTGTAGTATGCCATTGTAAGAATCATCCCTGTTTTGTTGGATCTTGCTTTCAGAAAGTGTTGAGTGGAAAACAAAGGTGGATATTTGGAAGGTCAGATGAAGCTGCTAATATATCCATGGTCAATGAGTCTCTTGAAAAGTGAAGAGCTGCTTGATAGTCTGGAGGCATGCATGCTGTCCAATCATGCATGGCGAAGCAGAGAATTATGGCTTTCTCAATTAAAGGGAAGAGTCAGAAGGTGATTTTCATTTAATTTTTTTATTAGCCTTGTGAAAATAGCAATCAGCAGCACAAAGCAGCTTCAGACTAAAAGACACATTTCCACTGATAATATTTTTCCCTCTTTTTGTTCATGAAATTTTCTAGTATTTGTTATTTCTCTTGCAATTCCTTAAAATTTTGGAAGGTTTAGATTGAGTACATCAATGTATTTCTTTGTGTAGGTATTCTGGTTTTTAGTACCATTTTTTTTCACTAACCTGTTAACTGTTCTGCTCTAAATTCAGACATATGATCCAACTTTTTTCACTTGCAAAATTCATATGTCACGTATCTTGACCAGTAGGCTATCCTTCAGTAATATGAAATTTGTAAGAATATGAAATTTGGTAAGAGTCTGCTGATAGAATACTGGAGAAGTTTTGAAGATGATTTAACTCTGTGTGCTGCATTAAGTGTGTATTAACTTTCAACTGTAATCAGATCTGCATTATCTAATTAATAAGGCTAATCCTGCATCAAGCTATAATTAACCTATCTAGTGTTTATGCTGCTTGGCTAAAACATTTTTTTTTCTAGATAATTGAATGATACAGACAAGAAAATTATATAACAAAAATACATTTATTGATATTTTGCTAGAAATATGCTTATTGTGTGTTAGAACTATTCAGCTGATTATGGGATACTATAAATGTACTGTTTAAATAAGTCAACATGTTTATGGTAAATACTTGTAATGCCCCTGCACTGAAGGTGAGTTACATACCTTGAGAAAATGTTTGCCATCATGGCTTGAGATTGTTTGAACCATGTTTTTCTTTAGTTGAACTGTATGATTTTGTTCTCAGCTTGCATTTATTTTTAGTTAGATGCTGCTCCGATTGGAGACTTGAACGCGTTTGCTTGCTGAAAGTCTTATCTAATTTTTCCAATTATATTACATGATTTAATGAAATATATTGCCTCTGTCTACAGATTCTGTCTTTCAAAGGAAAAAAAAGTCAATAATCCTATGCTGGTTAAAACAATGGCACCCCTGGAAGTCCCAAAAAGTGGCCACTGTCATGCAGTTGAAGAATGTCCTTCTTAAGTTGCTCATGAAAGAATTCTGCCATTATGATGAATTTTAATATTTGACATTGTGACTTTCACAAAGTCGAAGACCTTGTAAATAAATGGATGAAGGTCACATGGACAATGTGAATATTGGTAACACCTAGGCTTTTTGAACAGAAAAAAAACTTGAACGACAGTAATTTGCTTCCTGTTTATTGCTTGTGAGTTGCTCCACCTCCAGGAAAACAAGCAAGGCCTTTTCTACCTCAGATTCCCTGTTGTGGCTGCTGATGGCATGAAGGTGTTTTGCCACTCAAGTGTGGTGGTGTAGTGAGGAGGTCAACATCCTGGCACAACACAATCTCTGTAAAGTAATGGAGCAGTGATTTTTTGTATCTTGGATTTATCAACAGGTGTACTGCACAAAGATAAAAAAATCATTAGCTTGCGAAGTTGAACATGTTAAAAAAAAACTCAGACAAAATGCCTATCTATTTGGTTAATGCAGTGCATCAGTGAATGCACAAAGAGGAGGCAGCAGGCAATGCCCAGAAAGCATTGCAGGCAGCTGAATATTCCCTAAAGGTTTCTTCAAGTGATATTTATCAAAAAATGATGTGGTTTCCATTAAACTAAAAGTGATAATGCTTGACTTTTGTGTGTTGTGGTCTTGTAAGTGGGCTGCTTCAAATCTATCCTGCATGTTGATAGATAAAGTAAGTGTATCTCTTTTACTTGAAATTCCCGCCTGTTGTATTCTTCCCTTTTAGGATAGATAACAATTTTTTCCTTCCTTTATCTTATGAAAATTGTTATTGCTTCCTTAGATTACATTGTCTTTTCTGTCCAGTGTATGTGTGCTGACTTCAACCAAGGTGGACATGCTTATTAAGAAATTAGAGAGAAAATTTTTTTTTCAATAGGTGAATGGGCAGTGCTGGCCTTCAAAAAAGAGAAAAAAAGAACCCCTCTCAAACACAACTCAGTCAGTTGGTATAAAATATCCTTGTAACATGTTGTCCTCACTACTACTGAGAATTTGACATTCTACTTAAAAAATGCTATGGTTTTGTAATGTGACTCTATTTGGATCTTAGAAACAGGACCTTTCTGTCTATAGATTTCACAGATGTCATCCATTCGAATTAGAAGCTGAATTTCTCATGGTACATTTTAAATTTTCCTTTTCAAAAGATGCATTATGGACTTGTTATTGTGAGTTGTAAAAGAAAAAGGGAATAATTTTTCTAAGGAATGTTAAATAAGGCATCCAATATATTCAAATTTTGTTCTAGCCAGTTGTGAGTGGCACCTTCTTTGGTATACATTTTTTGATTAGAAGTTTCACAGCTGTGGATAAATATGAAATCAGCAGTCAAGGTTATATTTCCCTCTGAGCAAACTCTTCAGAAACCTTAGATATTACAAAGCTGGACAGACAGGCTAGTAAAAACTATTTTCTTAACATTTCTCTGTAGATGATTGAGATTTTTTTCTCCAGGATTTTAATGATTTTTTTCTTTACTATATGCATTTTTTTATGAAATCTGGTAAACCTTGGAAATGGCAGATTTTCAAGCAACTAGCCTGAGGGGTTTAATACAAAACATGAAAAGAATAGTCAAAACTTTGTCTACTTATGCAGACTCATTGGAGTGCCCTATGTGTTCCTTAACTCTGTTGTGATTATAACTATTTACATTAGTCCAAATATTTATATAATGTACAACTGTGAAAGTATGAGGTGCTAAGTAAAGAACGAATGTTTTCTTTACAAGAGAGGTGTTCATTTCTTTGAGCAGATGAGGTCTGTATTGATTTTAGAAAAACAGCTTTCAAATTTTCAAGTTTTTTAGGAAAACATGCACAGCACAATGTCCCAAGGAAACATTTGTTCTTTTTGTTTTAATTCATGCATCTTGTACTTTTCAGCTGCCCTAAAATGTAGAGCAGATACAAAAGCATTTTTAATTGCTATGTTAATTTCTTTCTATGAATTGAAGTGAGCTTTCTCATCTTCAAAATGCTACCAGACACCAGCCTGAAAGAGGCAATAAATTACTGTTCTTAAACATTTAGCCATGGCCCTACCTGTGCGACTGATGGTCATGCCAGCATGTCCAGGATGCAGGACACAAGTCAGAGGCTGCAGAGAGTTCTCTTGTGAGGTGCTAAATTCACACTTCTTCTTCTTCAATGTAGTGCAGTAAAGTCAGACTAACCATTAAACAAAAGTATCTAAAAATTTAAATAAAATTCACATGGTTTTTAATGTATTAGAGCCTTTTGATTTGTAAATTTACTTTCCTCTTTTGTTGTCATGATCTCCAATGACACCATTTAGGCAGTTATTTCATCTCTATTGTACACCAGAAAACAAGTTCCAATACTGGCAAATAAAATACAACTTAAAAAAAAATCCTTTTCAAGTTAGAAGGGAATCAATAGCATGATCAGAGTAAGCTATGTCCTATTGATAGTCCTTTTTTAAAAGTAGATAGGACTTCCTTTCTAACACATTTTTTTTATTTCTAAGTCTTCTCTTTTTGCCTTCTGCATTCCTACATATATGACTGACCCTTGGAAGGTGTCCTTAATACAGCTGTTTATATTCACTTGAATTCAAACTATCACTTGAAAATACAGCAATAAAGCAGGCACATATATCAATAATTGTGTCAGAAAACTAGAAATTGGATGATGTTTAACATATGGAGATTGTCATATTACCTGGTAGTTCTTGTGACTAAATATTTATGAACAGGTGGGAATGATAGACTTTGCATTTAGGAGTGAACTGCAAATGTCAGCGGAGTGTTTTTTGGTATTTACTGTAGTCTTTATAGATAACCAAAGCTCCCTGCCTGAACTCTAATTTTCCCTTCAAGCCTCCTGGGACAGAAATCAGATTCCACCTGTTATGTGGGCAGGTGATATTTGCAATGGGCACTAATGGATTTGATGGGCATATCCTGAAAGACAGGAGGATCTTTCAGGAACTTTTGGGCCACTGTTTTCACTGGTTTTTTTCAGCAAAATAGATGAAAAGACATGCAGTGTTGTGGGATTTTTGCCATATTGGTCAACATTGTTAGTTTCAATGAATTTGAGTGCAAATTCAAAAGAAAACTTGAACAGACTCAGAATAAATTAGAATAAAATCAAAGACAATGCTTGCAGGATGCTCTGTGAGGAAAATCTGTAAGCTTTTGTACAGCTCTAACTAAAATAGATCCTGTTCTCATGCTAATACAGCAAATAATGAAGAGATGTGGGAAGAAAAAATACAGTGAGTGTGTGTTATACAAGCAGAATTGGGCTGAACCAGGCTGAATAACAGTGTTCTCTATGGGATGCCAGTCAGCTATTTAATGTTGTCTGCTACTGCAAAAATGCTTGCTAATCCTGCACCAGGAGTTGTTTTTATAAATCATGTTAGGACTTTGATTTCATTGTAATAGGGCAAGGCAAGGGACGCTTGGATCTGAGTCTTGGGACAGATGGTTTGTCTCTTTGGAAGAGAAGGGTGCTTTGTAGTGGCGTGTCATGGTAGAATTGCAGATGAGAACAAACTGCACAAGGACCAACACCTTCAAAGAGGCACTTTGCTGTCTAATTCCTGGACTCTCTTCTTACTTAGTAAAGCTGTCTACTACAGACCTGGGTAGTGATGACAAAAGGCTTTCTTGGTTGCAACACAAAAGAGTGACAGCTGTGTTAACTCTGGATTGGAGGAAGAATGAAACAGCAGCTATCGTCGCCACATATGCCTTGAATGTCAGGATTTAGTAATGTCATCTTATTCTCTGAAGAAGTTGTGCTGAGAAAGTTAGATCTTAAACACTGTGGAAAGAAGTATACGAGTTTCCTAAGCATTTAGATGGCAAGGAAAAGTAGCTGAGGGCATGCATTCAGAACAGCTTCATTTTTTTTTTTCCTACAAATCTACACTAAACTATGCTGTAATTTGCAGATTGAGATAAATATTGCAGAAACATGTTTATGTATTGACTTCATTTGTGATGCTCATGTAGATCTTTCTGAGTATTAGAATGGAGGATTTCAAAAGGGTGGTAAAAAGAAAAACCCACGTTGTTCCCCACTGAGATTTCTATTGTTAGGATACTAGAGAACACTGAAACACACTTGAAGATGAACTACTGCTGAAGATAACGGAGGAGTTTTGTAATAACACTGAATGCATGGGGAAGTAGTTAGCTCTGTGGATTACAGCTGTAGGAAATATCTCTCTGCTTAAGTGGGAGACAGAGCAGTTTAGTTCCTGTGGCTACCTGGCAGCAGGTTACTCATCAGAATCGTTATCCTTTCTCCATTTCTCTTTTTTTTTTTTCTTCCTTTTTAACATCAGTTTTAAGGTCAAGTGATCTTTTTCTAAATACTGTATTAAAAAAGCCAAACTAATTTAGATGATAATGGGTGAGGGATGGTTTCAATCAATTTGCAGTGTCAGTTTAAGTTTCTGTTAAAAATATGAATCCACCTGAAAAATCTTTTGTGATCATAATTTTTAAAGTAAATCTTCCTGGAACTGTAGTCATAGGCTTAAAAAAAAACCAATTTAATTGAAAAATACAGAATTTAAACATTTTAGTTTATAATAGTTGTTCTGCTTTTAATTTTCTTCAGTGTGTAACGATAATTTTGCTTAATTATTGATCTACTGTCTAACTAGATGAAAGAACATCTTTGAGAGTACTTAAATACAAAATACAGATTTCAAAATAATTGTAATAATAATGGTAAAAGAGTAGTAAACTATTAAGAAAAGAGCTAATAGTGGGATAATGATTCAGTTCCTTATCAGGATGCGCAGAACAAAATTGTAAATGTAAACCAAGCCCAAACACAAATACTCATAAATAAAAGAACTCCACATTATATTTTACAATTTCTGGGTGTGGTTTAGGTGCATTTCAGTTGTGGGTCACTTCTTAGACCTCTGTTCCTTTCCCACCAACTATGAATCCTCAGATATCCTTTTATCCGACTTGGACATCTTTATCTTGTTCTTAGGCATAGAACTGTACCAATAGATTCATTATTATTAAATTCTGTTATTGCTTTTAATTAAAAGTCTCTGCAATATCAACACTGAAGTGTTTGCCTATTATGATTATAGGTAAATTAATAAAAGTTCATTTGCCTTGCTCATTAAGATAATCTAATGTTACTATTTAGCATTTTTATAATCTCAGTTTAAAGCCCATAGAACTTCTTCATAAATCAGATTTAAAGAAATACTTTCTTATAAAGCTAAATGACCTTATACATCAAAGTTTCAAGACAAGATCCAGTGTAAGCTACTCAAAAGACAGAGAGCATCAATATTAGGTGATTCATTTCCTCAGCTGCTCCCAATGCAATTTAGTGAATACATACTCTCTGCAATAAAACTTTTCCCAAAAGGCTGAATATTTATACTAAAATGTACATAAAGACAAAATTTGTATCATCTCTCGAATAAGAGCTGTGTAAGTTGCATTTGAAAAATGAAATAAACTTACCACTGTATTAATTTTTTTTTCTAAGAAAACCCCATTTCTCTCAAAACCAGTTTTTCTTACTGCAATACAGAAATCACAAGGGACCTTTCTCATTGTGGCATCAACATGTATGTGTTTTACTGTCTTTCAGCTTTCTGGGAAATCCTTATTGTCAAATTTATTGTATGCTCATTCACAAACATATTTAAGGATGACTTTTACTTGCCCTAGTTGCAGAACAAAGAACTGTGGTGTGTGTGAAAGAACTGAGAGTCAGTAGTAATCATTTTTTTGTTTTGTTTCTGGCACTGATTACCTCTATTTCCTGCATGAAAGATGAAGAAACTAGTTATTTACATGCCAAGAAATAACTTTAGGAGTTTGAATGCAAAGTATTTCAGAAATTTGAACTTGAAAGCTAGAACTGTGAAATCCCATGTGGTAATTTTTTTCAGTTCACAAAAAGGCAACCAAGGAGAAAATAGAAAATATTATGTCACTCTTCTACTGTAAAGCAGAACAAAATTTTCTTTGGGGAAAAAAGTATGCTGTCTTGAAGAATGTCCATACATGGAGCTCACTGCTCTTGCACCTTTCTTGGGCTGAGAATGAAGATGGAGCTCGAGGGGTAGGGAACAGTGTTTGTGGTACCGTGATGTAGTCAGGCACATATGACCAGTGTCAAAGACAATAGCAGGAGAAGGTCCAATTTCCTTTGGTCTGTGTTGCAGGGTGAATAGCCAAATGTATTCTTAGGGTATCAATCAGGGTAGAATGATAGAAGATGGATAACACATTGAACATTTAGAGATTAACAAATTATTGTTTCTAAGGAGAAGTGCTGGTTTGTTTAGTTTTTTTCCTACCGACATGTATATCTGAGCATATCCAGTCACTTACTATTATAGGAATCAAACATACAAAGTAGCAGTTGCTATTTACAAAACAGAGGGAAGACTTTGTTTCTGTGAAATGGCTTATTAGCCAAATTAGAAATAATGAACAAAAGCTGGCAAGCTTGAGCTGATATGCAGACTTTCAAAACATTAACTACTCAACAGCAGCAATTTGACTGACTTGAAATGCTAGTGTACATTTAAAGGCACACAACGCTTTAATGTATGTCTCTGTGCAATCAGATTCTTTCTTACCCTGTTCCTTTTCTTTTCACATCCCAATTCGGAAATTACCTGTCAATTAAGACATAAGCTACATCATAATAGACAACTGACTGAGTTAGGGATCAGTAGAAATTTAAAGGCTTGTTAATCATTTCACTGTGCAACAGAAAGCTCTCCTTGAAAGTTTGTGCATGCTGGTTTTGGATAGGATAGAGTTAATTTTCTTCACAGTAGCTAGTATGTGGCTATGTTTTGAATATATATTGGAAACAGTGTTAATAATTCAGGAATCTTGTAATTACTGCTAAGCAGTGCTTGCATAAAATCAAGGCCGTTTCCTCTTCTCATACCACTCTGTCAATGTGCAGTCTGGGAGGGTAAAAAAATCTGGGAGGGGACACAGCTGGGACAGCTGACCCTAACTAACCAGTAAGGGATGCTCGATATCATATGGTGTTACTGTCAGCATATAAAGGTGAGGGAAAGAAAGAAGAGGAAGAATGTCCAGAGTGGTGGCATTGGTCTTCCCAAGTCACTGTTGGGCATAACAGAGCTCTGCTTTCCTGGAGAGAGCAGAACAGCTGCCTGAAACTGGGAAATGGTGAATCAAATTCTGGAGGGGGGCAGGGAGGAACCGACTCTGTGGTACTTAGTTGCTTGATGGGGTAAAACCACAACACTCTGTTACTCAGCAAAAAGCCAAGTGTTGATGGTTACCTCTGCCTTGCAATGAGGTCTCATAGGTATCTATCTCATACAAGAGTTAGGTAACAGTTTCCTATTGTAGTGGTTTTTTCTGGGACAGGTTTTGGTAGTAGGGGAGGGTTAGATGGGTAGCTTCTTTAAGAAGAGCTGCTAGAAGCTTCCCCTGCAGCTGACAGGACCAGTGCTAAACAATTCTAAGCTAGACCCACAGCTGACCAAGGCCTGGCCAATTAGTGATTGGGATAACACCTCTGTGAATAACAAATTTGAGGAGAGGCAGAAGTTGCTGCGCTGATGCTAGATGTCTGCAGGAGGAGTGCGAATAATATCTCTGCTGACAGCAGGGTCAGTGGAGAAGGAGGAGTTGCCCAGGTACTGGAGCAGAGATTCCCCTGGGAACTGTGGTGAAGACCATGATGAGTCAGCTGTGTCCCTGCAGTCCATTGAGGATGATAGTTAAGCAGAGATCTACTCGCAGCCAGTGGAGAACCCCACGCTGGAGTGGGNAGGGTTATATGGGTAGCTTCTTTAAGAAGAGCTGCCAGAAGCTTCCCCTGCAGCTGACAGGACCAGTGCTAATCAATTCTAAGATAGACCCACAGCTGACCAAGGCCTGGCCAATTAGTGATTGGGATAACACCTCTGTGAATAACAAATTTCAGAAGAGGTAGAAGTTGCTGAGCAGTTGCTAAATGTCAGCAGGAGGAGTGAGAATAACATCTCTGCAGACACCAAGGTCAGTGGAGAAGGAGGAGTTGCCCAGGTACTGGAGCAGAGATTCCCCTGGGAACTGTGGTGAAGACCATGATGAGTCAGCTGTGTCCCTGCAGTCCATTGAGGATGATAGTTAAGCAGAGATCTACTCGCAGCCAGTGGAGAACCCCACGCTGGAGTGGGTGGATGCCTGAAGCAGGCTGTGACTCTGTAAGAAGTTAATCCTGGAGCAAGTTTCTGGCAGGACCTGGGAGTATGTGGGGAGAGAGGAGAGACACCAGATCAGGTTTTACTGTCAGGACTTATGATCCTGTAAGGGACCCACATTGGAGCAGTCTGTTCCTGAAGAACTGTTCCCTCCATGGATGACTCACATTGAGGCAGTATGTGAAGAAGTGTCCCCCTGAGAAGGACTCTCTTTGGAGAAGTTCATGGAGGACTATCTACTGTGGGAGGGACCCCATAGCATAGCAGGGGGAAGTGTGAGGTGTCCTCCCCTTGAGAAGAAGCAGCAGCAAAGTCCATCTGCAATGAACTGACTGTAATCCCCATTCCCTGTCCCCCTGCACAGGTGAGGGGAAACAGGAGAGAGTCAGAATCACAGAATCTTAAGGTTTGGAAGAGACCATCCAACACCTCTGCCAGAACAGGACCACCTAGAGTAGGTCACAGAGGAACTAATCCAGGTGGATTTGAATGCCACCAGAGAAGGAGACTCCACAACCCATCTGGGCAGCCTGTTCCAGTGCTACCTCACCCTCACAGAGTTTTTTCCTTATATTTCTTTAGAACCTCTTCTTTTCCAGATTGTACCTGTTACCCCTTGTCCTATCATTGGGCATCATTGAAAGCAGCCTGACTCCATCCTCCTGAGTCCTGGGAAGAGGTGGGGGAAGGTATTTTAAGATTTGGTTTTTATTTCTCACTTCTCTGCTCTGTACTGATGGTTCATTAATAAATAAAACCATTTTTTCCCAGGCTGTTTTGCCTGTGATGCTAATTGCTGAGTGATCTCCCTCTCCTTATGTCTACTCACTAACCTCTTGTTATATTTCTTTCTCCCCTTTAATGTTTAGGAAGATGAGTGATAGAATGACTTGATGGTCATCTGACACCCAGTCAGGGTTAAACCACAACACCTACGTAGAACAAACTAACAAAACCTGGTAAATACAGTGTTCTGTGAGAGCAGCTTATTAAATCTGCACTAAGGATAGGGAAAGATACCAAGAAATGTAGATTCTGGGTTTTCTTGCCTGGATTCCTTTTAAGTATTGGTATTGTTGCTCTCCACCAGCTTAGTATTTAGATATCAAACAATAAATAGCATACCTGAAAATAAATACTTTGCAGCATCTGTCAATATATATCTCTAACACAATGCTGAGCTGGCTTAAGATCAGACAAAAGATTTATTACTTGGTTCTTGCTCAAAATAAAGGCTGTTCCTCAGCTCCTCAGTGCAGCTTTCACTATTCAATTTCATGTCCTCCAAAGAATATTGTCTGTACCTACCATAATTGCATGTTTTAGTTTGGGAAGTTCATTTATACTTAGGATACTAAAATAGAATACTTAGGATTCTAAAATAGATCAGATCCTACTCACAGAACTCCTTGCAAACACAATAGGTAAAAAGATGGGGTGTTTTTTTTTTTTTTAGCAAACTGTATTTGCATTTAAATTAGAAAATAATAGAGCTAAGTAAAATAGGATGGGAGCAGTTATCAATATTTTCCAGCCTGTGCTGACTGAATTGGCTGCAGTTAAAAGATCCTTTGTTTTAGGAAGCTGAAATTCATAGTGTTTAGACGGCAGCATATATCAAAGGGAGAGAAAAAGCTGTTCTGTGAGCAGGTTAACTCACGAACTTGAGTCTCTTGTGGGTTTGTGCTCTTCATCCCAACAGCTGTTACCTTTTTTATTGCCTCCTCAGCTGCTTCTTTCCCCAGAGACATGGTATCCCTTCACTGTTACTCTTCCAGCCCAATTGTCCACTCTTTGCCCAGCTGGATGGAAAACAGACCTGTATTTAACTGCTCTGGACTTATACTGTGTGGTGACTCTGGGGATGCTCAGAAAAAAGTGAGAAATTGCTGAGGTTTGTAGCTTTTTATCCATTAAGACAGTAGTTTGGACCTATATTATTTTTAAGGATGCTTGTCATGAAGTGGGGACCTTCATGCCTTGGAAACTCCTACTCCCCTTCTATGTTGGGCTGAAACAGTCCAATAAGAGCAATGGTTCCTAGTAGCTTCCTCAAACTCAGTTTCCTTGGGTAGCCAGAGTGAAAATGAGTTTTAGCTTTCTGGAGTTTAATAAGAAAATTAAATGCATGGGAAATAATGCTTTCTGGTAAATAAAATGATTTAATTAAATTTGCTAACAGCTTCCAGATTTTGAAGCCCATTTTCTTGGGTTTGTTACCTTATTCTCACTTCTCTAGAAACCAGGTAGAATCCTTTTACAGGTTATGAGTTTTGTCCTAGGTGGTCAATATAATTAATGTAAAGAATGGTCATTTGTTTGCAGGGTTCTGTTATTACTTTGGTTATGACAGGACTGAAAAATAGTTGATATTCAGTACTCATAATTGCTGTGAAGCGACGCTGACAAATATATTGCAAATCTTTGTGGTAATATGCTGGCTGTCAGTACTGAATGTGTGTACTTTCCAGAATTATTATAACCTTTAGCTATCCACAAGGGAGAAAATAACTGTTAGCAGAAGTAATTTCTAAGGACATAATAGTTGAGGTGAGTGTCAATTTGTCCTAAACCATTTCAATATATGCTAATTTTTTAATATTAATTACTTCCTAGACAAATTAGTCCTACCTGAGGATTAATACATCTTTTTGTATTGAACATAGGTGTTTTAATTATTTCCTTTGAAAGTGATTATAAATCGGAATGCCACTGAACATTCTATTTAGGGCTTCCAGTGCAGAAACAGCTGTTAGCATTGAGTGGTTGTGTATACTCTGTCAGTGAGGGTTTATCGCTGCCCCGGGTGAGCCATTTTGGCATTCCAGAATACGCTCATCTTAATAGCTGCCCAATATTTAAACAGGGAGAACAGCTTGGATTTCAGGCCCTGAAAGCTCTGACATTCCTCTCTTGCATGGTCCCAGAGGGCCATGTGGTGCCTTTAATTGTGGACAAGTAAACATTAGTCTGGTGGCTCAAGCAATTCAGGAGATGAAATGAGACAGAAGTTTTCTCTGCAGGTGGGTTAACAGCTGCTGCCAAATGCTTCTCTATCTTACTGTCTCAGAGCAAGCCTCAGAGATGAGACTGAATAATTTCCAGTGTCATATAAAGACTGGGAAGCAGCAGGAGAGATTTATTCTGATTCTTGTGAAAGAGACATGTAGAGTTTGTTTCTGAAGACTTGAAATTGAAAGAGAAAAAATAGTTTTCTTGTTCTTTTATCCAGACATTCAAAAATCCTAATGCAAGTATGCAAATTTTAGGGGATTTTATGAGTGGTTGCATAATCCTCTAAATGCAACTTCCTAAAATTTATCAATTAACTTTGTCTTAGTGCCTCACAAACTGTTACAAATAAGAAGTAGGACACTCTGTCTGTAACAAGTAGCTTGGAAACATAATTACTTGTCTTATTTACAGATTTATATGTTTGACAGATGCTTTAAGGATGGCAGAGAAAGATATCATGTGGAAATAGCTCTCGCAAAAATAAAGCCTCTTCTCCCAGTGCAATCCTATTCTCACGTTCTAAATGCCATTTAATCAAACGAGTGCCACTCTGCATCTGAAGAAGCAAGACAACCAAGCACTATTCTTTCTCATCCTTGATAAACATGCTCAGACCATTTCAAATTTCCTGGTCCCTTCAGAGAGTTGTGGTATAGGAACTTTCATCATGTTGCAGTGTTACTAGGTCAGCAGAAATGTTACATGGAAGAAAACAAAAATCAGCTGAATGAAAGATTTGTACCTCTGTTTAAAAAAAAAATATTTCACAAAGACTTATTGTTTTTTCATCTTTTGCATGCTAGACTTCCATGGTCATATGCTTGACAGATATTTTCAAAGCTTCAATTTCAAAATATCTTCAATCTTTTTGTATACAAAAGTAATTCGTGCTGAAGTCAAGATTGAATACGATGAAGATAGACATTCTGAAATAAATTCCTTGAGATTTAGGTTAGTCCAAAAAATTAAGCAGTTATTTGAAGAATGCAACTTCTTAACAGTGTACTATCTTAAGTTCTGGAATGACTGAAACCTTTCTTTGTACAAACTTTCAAAACAGTTCTATCATCTTGACTGAAAATATAGATTCCTTTTAAAAATTGAAATTTTAGGAGTTTTTACCATCACCTTCAACATATGAATAACTTTAATGAAGCAGCTTATTGTTTTCATACAAAATATTGTTTAGATCACCCTCAGAATCCTGCTATCCCTGAATTTTATCCATGGCAATCTAGTCCTTCTCATCTCTTGTATCTCTTTATGAGTATTAACGTGAATAATTGCTCTAAATTCATGAAACCAAATAACTTGTGCATAAATAAAGGACTTCAGGTCTATAAAGTAGATTTACATTTCCCTTGGCAGCATCAGGGACCACACAGGGAGTAGAAGAATGACTGACTGTGTATTTACAGAGCTTTAAGTGCAGAGTGAAGTTATACAGTAAGTCAGCAGGAGCACTCCCCATGTAGTCAGTTTGAACTGCTGTGATTGCAAGATGTTGTTTACTTCCAGGGAGGCAGGACTAGAAGTGGTCTGTACTCTTTAGACTGAAGAATTTTCCTAGTGGTGATGTGCAGAAGTTAGGCTGGTATAATCACCTGTTCTGCAAATAAATGCAGTGGTTAATGATATGTGCAGAGAATCGCCTCTGTAGGTCTTCCTTTTAAACACAAATCTTGGGAAGCAATGTTACCTCCAAGGAAAAAAATCTTCTGGGGACTCAACATACGGCAGAAAGATTTTCACTGTTGAAGATGTGTTTCACACTATATTCTTGTTACTTCTTCAGAAGATAAATCCAAGGTTTTAATTATGGTGAAGTGTCATTGTCCTTCAAGGCTTCCAAACAGGGGGAGTTCAGTATCTATTGAGGGGAGGTTAAAAACAAACCCATTTCAGACAGGCTTTGTGTTAGAAGAGGCGCAAAAAACTGAGCCAAAGCACCTCTCCCAAGCAGGCAAGTTTCACTGAAGCACTATTGAGAAATCTACAAGTGTTGACCTGTACCGGTACATGAAGTGTGCTGACACAGCCCTCTAGACTTTCCAGCCTAAATTTTCATAAGTCTTCTCCATGTTTTGCTTTGGTTTTCACTCTTTTTTTTCCTCAGCTCCTCCTTTTATTACTTAACTCTGACAGAAGGAAAAAAAGATATCTTTAGAGGAAAGTAACATAGTACAACAGACCAAGCACTAGACAAGACATTAGGAGAATTATCTTCCTTTTTAACTTTGGCCACCAAGTTATTGAGTATTTGATACTTAAAAAAGAGCAGACAATCAGATGTGTCTGCATTTATAAAGCCTCAATATTGTGTCATGCCATGTTTTCCATCAGCAGTATATCTAAAAAAGAGTCGGTCGCCCCTGCCGCTGGTTCTGGAGAGAAAAATTGTATTGAAACAGCAAAGGAAACTTTGATAGATTTTTTTGGCCTTATATTCAGATAGATACACTTTAATGGCAGCAAAGTAGATGTTTAATTATACCCAGAAATATTTGCATAATATTTGTGTCTCTCTTGAGGGAATATACTACTTCAGATAAGCAAGTTGTGGGACAAGATACAGATAATCAAGACAAGATTAGATATATATTATCTAATTAACTTAATTCTAACATAAATGCATGTTTGCCAATAGATGTACGTACCCTGTGTATCATAGTCTACGGAAAAGAATAAAAGTTAATTTAGTGCTATCATGTAGGAGAGTTCTGCACATGGTTAATCTGATAAAACCCATGTTGGTTTTTAACTCTTATTTTATTTTTGGTGAAGAGTCGGGACCTCTCAACAGCAAAAGCAGTACTGTTTTCTATGTAAATGAGTACTGAAGCCCTAAAAAAAGAGGATTTAAACAGAAATGTTGCCACAGCAGAGTTAGCAGGAACAGCTAAGAAGTGACACATTTAAGATGTTAATTTTCTCAGTGGCAGTCAGATGATAGGAGGCCTGTAATAGTATTTGTGGAGGAGAGTTAACAGCTGCCGTCTTCTCTTGGTGGATGACCATATCAGAGCTGATACCTCAGGCGCTGCTAATTAGCGTATGGAGAATGAGTTACAGAGGATGGTGGTGTTCATCATTCTTGGTGCACAGCAGACAACATTTAAATCACAGTTCAATGGTGGAATTAGCAAAATTCTTTTCTATGTGTCTGTGTTTGTGTAATGCTGTAAGTTATCAAAGCCATCATTTGACCTAGATGTCTTTTATTGTTTCTACTATATATAAAACCAAAATTCTGTATTTATTTGCTGTTACGGAAACAGCAAGAGGTGTACAGAAACATCTTGGAGAAAAAGCTTTCTTCAGTTCTAATACTTATGCATATGAAAAAAGAAAAGTATATGCTAGAAAGACTCCTTATGTCCCCTGCTAAATTTACACATCCACTGGTATCATAAAGAATTGCCACTGCAGCATGCATGCTCAATTGTGTATATTACAGTTCATTAAACAGCCCTCAGGCTGGCTAATTGTGCCAGATGGTATAATTTCTGTGTGTACTTGATTTGCCATGAATATTACTATCTTGATTCTGATATTTATCTGCAGTAACTGGGAGGGGAAAGAATTTCTAATTCACAGGCCTCTTCCCTGAAAAGACCAATTGCAGATGGAAACAATTTAATGAGTTGTGATTCCAGAGAGGAATGAGAAGTGTTTTATTAATGCAGGTAACCTGTTATAACAGGTAAACAAGTTAAATTAATCCCATCAAAATTTTGCAGGCCAATGGGTGGAACTGCTTCATCCAGCCTGAATTTAACTGAAGAAGGTGACTTGCAAAACCTAGGGGAGGACTTGTACTGGAATTATCCCTTCAGTTATCTCCATGCAATTTAAAGGCTGTGATTTCAGAGGAAAAGAATGATTAACTCAAAGGTTTCCTTCAGTAAGTACATTTTATTCAGAAAACAAATCACTGGAGACAGAGAAAAACCCTTCAGTGGAGACAAGGCAATAACAGTGGAACATTCCTCTATTTCTTCAAGACTTCTTCATGTTCATTTTGCCTCCAGAGTTTTATATCATTTTAATGAAAAAGCTGTATCCACATTATGTAGAATATATACAGCTGTGTGAAACTTGCAGAAATCAAATGCTTATTCTCGTAGCTATTCTTTGTAGGCTTTATTTAACTATGTGTCACAGAGATAAACTATTAGCATGCAAGGTTTTGAAGCTGAAGAGAGGGATCAATAATTTTTGAAGCAAACTTCATATGTCTCTGAAGACACTGCAGACACTTCAGAAATATATTGAATAATCATGTTGATAAACACATGAAAATAGAAGGTAAGGATCCTGAGTTGTAGTGGGATTAATTTTTAAGAGGCATAAATCTCTGCTTGCAATACTAATATTAACACACAGTGATACAACCATATATTTTTCCTAGAGAAGGGAATCAGAGTTGCAAGACAGTGTAAAATAAAAGCTAAATTCTTATTTTGCTTTTCATTGTCTAACGCAACTACTCAGATAGTAAAAAACTGCCAGAAGAATAGTTTTTAGAAAAGGGAAATCAAAAGATAAATCTTACTGCAAACTCCTTTAACTTTGCCGTGGCACAGCACTTATTTTTTAATTTTACCAGTAATTAAATCCCTCCTCTTGTTCATCTGAACAAAACCAGCAATACATTATACAGGAGTTGGGGGAAGGGGAGCACAGGCAAAGCTGTATAACTTAATCTATTTAAAAAACGTGGTTTGGAGTTGTGTACTTGGGAGGCTTGTGCACCTGTTGCTAGGTTTGCTTTTCACTGCTATGGCAACCGCTGAGAAGCAGGGCTCAGTAGGAGACAGCCCCATCACTGCACATCCCACAGTACTCTCTGTCCTTGGGGTTAGCAGGAAGAGGCAGGCAGTTCTTCACCCAAGAGTTTGAGTGGAGATGAGTATTTTTAAAATCCTGTGGCTTCAGACTCACCTGTCAGTCTTGTTCTTGCTTTCTCTGGGGACTGAAACTGATAGCAGAGGCTGATAGAAAAACACATGGGCAGGACATGAGAGCCAGACAGGAGTTTTTAAATTCATCAGGACTGCATGCAGTGTCTTCCATAATCACCTTGAATTATCCAGAAATGTGTTTGAATGCAGCTCATGGTATTTGCCTGAGATGCCTTGGCAACTTTCAATATTTATTCCAAATTGCCTGACTTCTGGCCAGTTGAGATGTTTACTTTTTCTGTGAACAATCATTTTCTGTGAAAAGCTGTGTTCTTGCAAACTCACTTGAAAAAAAAACAGTCTCTTAGCTAGAGTCACTCCGTGACTGTGATCCTGGACACAAAAGGAAACAGTGAGCTTGTGTGCAGGGTTCAGGGATGAATGTGCCACCCAGGGAGGTAGTCACGCTGCCTCTCTTTCTCCAAGCTTAGATGTTTGACTTCAATATATTTTGATTTGGATACCCTGCTCCTTTTCCTTTAATTTGAGATTCCACCTGACCTCATCCTGTCTGTGTTTACATACATACCATTCCCAAAGGAAGCGTAGTTTTCCCATATATTTTTTGTAATGGTTTAGCAAGTAGCTGCTTTAGCTTGGGAGAGGGTTGCCGTGCAGCCCTAGTAAAGAGTTCTTGGACTTTCCCTGGGCTCCTGGGTTCAGACCCATCTCTGGCCTGGCTGGGCCAATCTGGTGCCTCTGCCAACACTATTTAAGGATGGGAATTTGATGTGCTTGGGAGGAGGTGTAGGAGTGGTACTAGGAGGAGCAGGGAGGATCAGCAAGGAGCCCACCTACCCTGAGAAGAGACAAATGGCAGAAGTCATTGGGAATAGACTGAAACTTCTATTCCTTGTTCCCCTGAACAGTTCATCAGGTGAGAAGATAAAGACACCAGGATCAGGGGTTTGAGCCTGGGAAGAGGGGAGGGGTGAGGAAAAGATGATCTTAAAAGGCTGGTTGTGCTCTTCATCATTGTATTGTGCTGTTTTGTGTTTGTTATGTTTTAGGGTTTTATGGTTATTTTAGTTGGTGTTGGATTAAATGATTTTCTATTTTCTTTCCCAAGCTGAGTAGCCTGGTCTGTTTTGTCTAGGACCATAAGTGGCAATTAAGACCTCCCTGCCCTCTGGCAATTCTCAAGTCTGTGGTACTTGAGCCTAATCGTGGTCCTTTGTCCCTTGATGGGCCTAAACCACAATAATTTATATACATATATACATATACACATATATATATATATCACAGTAGCCAAACCACTGTGGGGCTTTTCTCTGCCTGCTGTTGGAGAGTTCCAAACACAGACACTTCTCTGGTGGCTTCCAGCAAAGTGCAATCAAGATGTGGCCTGGGTGGAAAAGGGCAGGCTACTTCTACTGGTTGCTGTAGGTAACAGATTGCAAAGTGTGGGGCAGGGGGTGTTAAACAACCTTCACAGTCCCTCTGTCTGTGAAGATTTTTAATTTAGAGGCAACATTTTTTGACTGAGGATGTTGTATGAAGAGCGGTTAGTGTTCCTCACTTTTTTTCCTTTTGTGTGTGATTTTGTAGGGTGAAGAACAGAGCAGATCTGTTTTGGGTTTTTAAAAACAGTATACATACAACTGTATTTTTTTAAAGAGCCACATACTGCAAGCACTGACTTCTGTGGTGTTTTTTCATTTTAGGGTAAGTCCTTTTTTGTTTATTTAAGGTATATGTCCTTATGTGTGAAAGGTTTCAAGTGACTGCTGTGTTAATCTGATTTGAAGCTTTCTAGTTACTCAGTGTTACTTATGTTCATAGGTTAAAACCCCATAATTTGAACAGTTACAGTGTAAGTTACTAGACTTCTATTTTTAATACCTTTATGGTATTAAAAAGTTCCACTTAATAGTGGAACTTAATGTTCTAAAACACTTAAAAATATGAATGGTTTTGAGATTTTTTTTAATGTGTTTAGATGTTGTGTGTATCCCCAAAACAACAGACTTGGATTTTATTTTACTAACTGTATTTATCTACCCATAGCCATGACACTGATCCACCAGGTAATTTCCAAAGGATAAAGAGAACAAGTGTCTCTGTTACTTCCACTTTATGTTAAGAAACAATATATATCATTACTTCTGAAATTTAATATTAATTTTGGTTCAGGATTTTGACAGACCAGTTGTCTGTGTCATGGCCTTGATTTCAGTCTTCTCCTTTATTGTTTTCCCACCTTACTTCTCCAGGCTATCTAGTTGTCGCAATAGTCATATTAGAGGCAGCAGGTATAGACTAGAAGAAAACTACCCCGTCATTGAGGCTACTGGACAGTATGAGAAGCAGAGCCTAGTGCTCAGTGCTGCTGACACTGCCTTCTCCCCATAGTGGGCCCTGCAGAGGAGATGTCCACATAAAATTGTGGGTATTGGGCACTTCTTGACTCTAAGCAAATCAATACAGCCAAGTTAATGCTCGATTGAGAAATTATGTCCTCATTCTGTTACATTTCTATCACTTGCAGGACTTTCTAACCTTCTTTCAGTTACATAGATGGGTCAAGCCACAGAAAGTCAATGGCAGCACTGGTAGCAGCAGTTGCTGTGTGCCAGGGTGAGCATGAGGTCCTTGGCTTGCCCAGTAAAGCACTGAGTCCGAACTGCTGGGGCTGTGTGTGAGGAGCATGGCAGGTTCCATGGGAGGTGGGCAGAGCCGTGGCATCTTCAAAGCACTGTCAGCTGGCACTGGTAGCAGTAATAGTGGCAGTGTCAGCAGCAATAGCAGTTGCTGACTGAGAGCAGCAGCAAAATCACCTATGAGAGATGTACCCAGATAGAAGAGTTGCTTGACTTGGTAAATAAGCTTCAGGACGAACTGGACAGGTTGAAAATCATCCAAGAGCCCAAGAAAGGAGTTGACTGGTGGAATTATACTATTACTATATATTATGCTATATTATAATTATATAATATATTATACTATATTATAATTATACTATATACTATTATACTATTCTATTCTCTAGAACAGAAATGATAGATGTAACTCATTACAAGGAGGATCCTGTACTCTCTTTCCATCAGGCAGAAGTCTGTGACTTGAGGCAGTGAATAGAAACAAGTCTCTGCCTAGGACAGAGAGAAAAGCTTCTCCTTGTTTACCCTGCCTTCCCAGTTGCCCTTTTGCAACATATGTGAGGCTCTGGAATTGAATGGACAGGGACTAATGAGATTGAAGATGATCTCTCCGTGTTTCAGGAATCACTAGAGAGTCAGATCAGCCTATACCCCACATTATGATCATCTCCATAAAGACAAAAGTGTCAAGTTATTATTAGAAGTAACTCTTTTTTGAGGGGAACTACAAACCTGATCCACTCACCAGATCTGCCTTTTAGGGAAGTCTGCTGACTCCCTTGGGCTTGTCTTAAAGATATTAAAGAAACTTCCTATCTTCATACATGCATTTTCATGTGGGTATCAATGAAGTTCCAATGTGAAGGCCAGGGGTGATTAAAAGAGATTTCAGAGCCTTGGGGTGACTGAAGGTGTCATGGTTTTGCCCAGCCAGCAACAAAGTACCATGATAGACTCTTGCTCACTGCCCCCAATAACTTTACCTCCTCCCCTCTTCAACAGCATGGATCGAGCCGCCAGGACGAAGTGGTCAGTCTCTCACAGATGGTTTCTGACACCTCTCTTCTCAGAGGAGGATGACTCCTGGCATTCTTTCCCTGTTCCAATATGGAATCCATTCCAAAGGGCACAGTCCTTAATGAACTTCTCTGATGTGGATGCTCCCCAACAATGACAGCATCTGTGAGTACAAGGTACCTCCATAGCACACAGCCTGCTCTGGGCATAGTCACTGTCCCTGATGCAGGGTCTTTTACAAAGTGCAGACAAATATCTGCATCATTAGTCCTCTCCACAGGATGCAGGGGAGTCTCTGCTCCAGTACACCTCCTCCTCTCTTCCCTCACTGACCTTGGGGTCTGCATGGTCATTTCTCTCTCTTTTCCAACTCCTTGCACCACCACCAAGTGGAAAAGAAGAACCCTCTTCTTTTGGCTGCTTCTTCTTAAAAAGTGATTGTGGAGGCACCTAATTGTCTCAGCCCCAGAAGTGAGTCTGGCTCAGAGCTGGGAAGAGTTTTGAGCAACTTCTTACAGGAGCCATCTTTACAGTCCCCTCCCACTTACCAGAAATGGCTCCACACAAAACCATGACATTAGGGAACGACAGTACAGGTAGTATTTCCTTCCATCCTCTCAATTGTAGGGAATTATATTGAAGGAAAGGAGCAGACCTAACTTGTCAATGCTTAGCTCCTGGGGGACAGTGTGCTGGTCTTTCATGCTGCATCAACAATGTAGTGAGTACACTAGAGCACATCCAAAATGTTTTTACATATGTACATACAGTATGAGGAATAAGCAAGAGAAGTTAGTAGCTTTGGCTCAGTCCCAGAGCTAGAACATCACTATCATAAGAACGGATGCAAAGAATGCAATGACTGAAGTAGTGTGATGTACAGGTGCATGCTAGCAGCAAAAGGAGCACTAAAGAAAACATTAGTTTGTTGCTTGATGAGGTTGGTGACCTGTAGTGATTTAAGCCCATCTGACAACAACAAAGCACCAACGAGTAAGATGGAGAGGAGAATTAGAAGAAAAAGGTAAAACCTCGTGAGATAAGGACAGTGTACTAGGACAACACAAGGAGAGAAGAAACAGTAATAGTACTAGTAATACTAATAAAAGAATATATAAAACAAGTGGTGCACTATTGTCATGGTTTAGCAAGTAGTTGCTTTTGCTTAGTAACAGGGGGAGCGGGTTGCAGTGAACACCCGGTAAAAGTTTTCTAGACTCTCCCCCGACTCCTGGGTTCAGACCCACCCCCTGGCCCGGCTGGGCCAATCTGGCACCTCTGCGATCACTATTTAGGGACGGGAATTTGAGATGCCAGGCAGGAGGCGTAAGAGTGGTACAAGATGGAAGCGACCATGCGGACCCCACAGTCGGAGAAAGAGGAAGGATCGAGCATCAGACCAGAGACCCCTCTGCAAGCCATGGTGAGAACGCAGGCGGTACCCCTGCAACCTATGGATAGCAACGGCAGAATTGAGAGCCAGCAGCAGAAGCAGCAACTTCATGTGAGTGTGC
>WBNH01005911.1:175333-190492 GCA_013401255.1 Urocolius indicus
TTTTTGGGGTTTTGTGTTTTAGTTGGTATTAAATTGTTTTCTGTTTTTCTTCCCCAAGCCGAGTAGCCTGGTCTGTTTTGTCCTGCAACTTAAGCGGCAATTAAACCCTCCCTGCCCTTTAGCAATCCTTAAGTCTTCGGTACTTGAGGCTAATCGTGGTCTTTTGTTCCCTGATGGGCCGAAACCCCGACAACTATGTAGTTGCTTACCACCTGGAACCTGATGCC
This sequence comes from Urocolius indicus, assembly GCA_013401255.1. NCBI lineage: Eukaryota > Metazoa > Chordata > Aves > Coliiformes > Coliidae > Urocolius > Urocolius indicus. The sequence continues at coordinate 175,561 of WBNH01005911.1, forward strand.
CAATGAAAGCTGTGATTCACATGGCCATCTTCTCCCAATTGTATACTAAGCATGATGGTCAGTATGGTATGAAATATCCTGGTGCTAGTTCGAGTCGGTTGTCCTGGCTATGCCCCTTTCCCAACTTCTTGTGAAAATTAACTCCCATCACACCCAAACCTAGTACATCTCCTCACAAATAGAGATGAAGGTAAAGCAGAGTCAGTAAGTGCCTTCCTTGCCATCTTTGAACACTGTGTTGAAGGACCAAAACTAGCGAAATGATAAGCTCCCAGTTGACTTTGAACTTGTACAGGGTTTGCTGCTGCAACTGAATGCATCTAATTATGGACTCCAACGCAATTCATCCAGGGTACTGAAAGAGTTGGCCAATGTTATTGCAAGACCTTTCCCAGTTACCTATCAATAATCTTATGAATCTGGAGAGGTCCCAGTCAACTGGAAACTGGCAAATTATTCCAGACTTCAAGAAAAGCAGCTCTGCAGAAAGGGATCTGGGAATTTTGATTCATAGTAAACTCAATATGAGTCAACAGTGTGCCAGAGTGGTCAAAAGGGCTAAACCTACCCTGAGGTGCATAAGGCACAGTATAGCAGAGCAGTTGAAAGTGATTGTCTCACTAAACTTAGCAGTGGTGTGGCCTCACTTCAAGTACTATACGCAGTTTTTTTGTTCCACAATATGAGATATAGAAATATGAGAATGTGTCCAAAGTAGGGCAACAAAGACAGTGAAAGGACTAGAGGATGTGTCTTATGAAGATTGGATGAAGATTCTAGGTTTGTTTAGTGCAGAGAAGAGGAAACTGAGTGGTGACCTTGTTGCTGTCTAAAACTTCCTCAAGAGGTGAAGCAGAGGAGCAAGTGCTCATTTCTTCTCTCTGGTATCTGGTAACAGAATAGAAGAGAGTGGCTCAAGGCTTCATCAGGGGAAACTTAGATGGGATATTAGGAAAATGTTCTTCACTAGAGATTGATCAAACACTGAACCAGGTTTCCTAGGGAAGTGATCAAGGCCCCACGTTTGTCAATTGTTCAAGTAGTGTTTGGATGATCTTCTTAAATATATATTTAACTTTCAAATTGTCCTATATGCAATGTGGAGTTGGACTTGATGATCCCTGTAGGTCCCTTCCAACTGAAGATACTCTATATACTTGTTTCCCTCTTTTAACTGAAAGAAGAAGTTAGACATTAGGATATTTATACAGTGGTGTAAATTACACTTGCTTGATTTTTTTACATACCTATATTTGTAAAGCAGGGAAGCTTCTAACTTCTTAATGTTTGTAACACCATGACTGGAAATTAAAGACCTGGAAAGAGAGTACACTGTTTCTAAGTTTCTTCATGATAATTCTCAATACACTTATTCTTTTCTTACCCTTTGCCACTGCTTAAAAGAATAAAATCTGTTAACAGGCATATGTGATCAACAGCTCCTCCTACTTCAAATCTGTCTTTAAGCTTCACTTTTTGGGAGTCCATCCTACATTAACCTTCTGCTAGAGTTTATATCAAACCAAAAATGCTGTAACTATGGTACTGTGCAAATGGGGTGTGTGTGAAATTGTAAACTTCTATGTTTGCTTGTCTGTTGATAGGATATGGTTGAAATCTACTGGCAAAAGTACAAATGTAGAATCTGAAAGTTGAATGAACAGTTACTTCAAGAGATACACAGATAATTGAGCTTTTATCCACTTAGGAAATAAAGCATTCTGATTTAGCTGATATTTTTAATGATATATGATCTCTGAATTCTTTGGATTTAACTAGTTCAGATTATAAACCAAATAATAAGATGATGCTCAATGAATCAGTGACTTAATCAAAAACATAAATGTGGTCTAATTTGTTTCTTTTATTAATATAGTGTTTAAATTCAGACCTATTTTAGGTAGAATTTTAGAGAAGATTTGGTTTATTTAATTACAGGCAAGTTAATTTTTTTATTTTCTTTAATGCTGGCTTTTAGAATTCAGCTCAGATATGAGGGTATGGAGGTTATGAGTTGTTCTCTAAAGACTGCTTCATTCATTCTGGTCCATGTTCAAAGCTGTGCCTCTCTGTCATATACATCAAATAGCTGTGTGTCTGGAGGGATCGCTGTCACTCTGAGGAGTTTTTTATTTGTTTGTTTTAAGTAGATATCTGAAAGGGAAAAGGATACCTAAAGCTAACAAAATAATCAAAAAGGAGGACCATATTCACAGGCCTTTTCTAACTGATTAGGAATTTAAGTGGCTGTGTGTTATTCTGAGTGGCCAAAGCAAGCTTTCCTGTTTGAAATTCTCCTCTGCCTCTCCACCTGTGCCACACAAAGACTTTTAGTCTTCATCCTCTGAATAAAATTCATTTCTAGGTCAGGCACACCTCATGCTGAAAAAGGAGAGGTTTGACAGGGAAGAAGGAAGGAAGGAAAGAAAGTCAGGTGCCCTTCTACTTTTACTCCCAGATATTTTAAGGTTAATGGAGCAGGATCTGTTTACTAGTCAGCTGTGAAAACTAATGATAATTATTTTATTTTCAAATTTTTAAAAATTATTTATTAATTTTTTAAAAAATATTTTATTTTATTTTCTCCTTACCTGTAAGTGATTTCAGAAGTGATTGCATATTCATGAGTTGCTCTTGATAATGGGATAAAGGCTTCTTTAATCTGGTTGTGTTCTTACACATATTATTCAGGAGAACAAGGAAGATACTGAACAAACATTTTCTGCAGAAGGAGGACAAATATGTTATGTGAGTGACAAAAGACTAAACCTTGAACAATTAGCTCTTATTTTTTCTTCCTGCTCTACAAGCATGCTGCACGTTCTCTCTTCACCTCCACCAAAATCTGGTGGTGTACACCTTGCATATCATGCAATCCAGTAGCATTTAACTTTGATTCTTGTTTCCCCTTTAATAGATAAGGGTTGCATTTGCTCTAATATCTTATGTAAAGTGAGTTTTTAGGTTTAAAACAGAGATGCCAACAACAGAGAAGTTGTATACATTTATATAAGAAATCAGACACATAACTGTGGTTCAAGAAGTTATTTGCTTTTTTGGTTCTACAGGGAAAGGGGATGAGTTCCAATTTTTGTGTCAAATGCTAGGAGTTGCCTTAATTTTTGTGTGTGTGCATGTGTGTTTGATGTATGGGGGTAGGAAAGTGCAACTAGTTCTCTAGAAATTAAGCCTTTTCTTTCTTGTCTTTCAGTTTTAGTAACAATAATAAAGAATTTCTGATAATTTACCAAATGCTGAAACATTATTTTAGAGGACTCTTTTGTTCCAGTCTAGATTAAACAAGGCTTTTTCTTACAGCCATTTTATATAGATAGCTGTAGTTATATTTTTTCAGTCAGTAGAGAGATATTGATTATAGTATTCTTAATTGTTTGGATTTTGTTTGATCAGCTGTGTGAAAGACAACAGTTGGAGATACAGTTGGGAGAATGATTGCATTTTGAAAATGTATTTTGTGAAGCTTTTGAAGTATACAAAAGGGCTTTTCTGCAAATATAAATATTATACTCTGTTAGGATAAGGTAGTTTAAATGTATAGGGTTTGAGGCACACTTTTTTCAACGAGGACTAAGTGTAGTCTGTGCCTATTTAAAATCAATGGTTTAGAACCATATCAAGGACTCAGTTAATGCTGTGCTGGAATGAATAACAATCCTTTCTGCAAAGTACTCTTCCTCACCTCCCTACAGGCAATTACAGATGAATACTAACAGTAGTTACAGACAATGTGCTGTCCTGGCTTCGACATTCCAAGACAGACATTGAGAGATTAATTAATGCTCTTGTATCTTGTCAAAAGGACCAATGGAACAGAGCAGTTACCTTATCAAGAAGACTGAAAAGGTTGGGGTTCTTGTTAGGAGCAGAGACTTATAAAATTAGTGAAGGCAAGAGATGAACTTCTGTTCATTAAATCTCATCACAGAAGAGCTAGGAGATGGATTGTAATGGACTCGAATCAGACAAATTACATTTTTATATAGCACATGGTGAACTTCTGAAGGTTGTACAGGCAGGCACAATATGAGCAGATGCAAAAAAACCCAAAACAAACAAAAAAAATGCTGTGAGCTGCTGGTGTGTGGTTTGAAATCCCAGGCCAAAGTTTAACTGGCATCAGTTTTAATGTGCAGTATGGATGAGACAATGATTTGCGGCTGTGGGCAAGGGCTACCTTCCAGCCCCGTACATGATGCTGCCCTGATGTAATCAAAGCCAAGCTGCAGGACTTCTTTGTCTCGTGCCCTTTTACTGGGCAACATAGCAAACCTTTACCTTCTCAGCTGAGAACAGTGGTGTTTGCTGTTCCCCTGCAGCCAAGGAGAGGATAAGGAGAGAGGTCCTGGACTCATCTGGAAAGCAAAGCTGTCTTTGCCAACTTTCAGCTGAGAATTTATTTTTTTCTTGTCAATGTGAGTGCACAGTTCAGTTCTGCTCTCCTGTTATTTTTAGTCAAATCACAGACAAAAAAGCCTGATGACAGAGTAGATCTTGGGCAAACACCTGTCTCGTGTGATAAGGATAAACACCAGTGACTGAAAGTCTCTGCTGAGACCAGTATTTGCTTGTTATGAGTGCTTTAGTGATATGCTAAATTTTATTGTAGTTATTGGTTTGAGTGGAGAAGTTATTGTTGTCAAGACTGGCCATCTCTCAACAGACCCAACTTCAACATTTGTGCTAATGTAGACAGAGTAGGAAGACTACCTGATCAAAAAACCAATGTCTACCAATCTATTTGAAAGCTTTGAAGTCTCAGAGACGTGGATTTAAGCAGTCTTAATGTTAAACAGGGATTTAAGCAGTCTTAAATTTTTTCTTTCCTTTTTGGGAAGATTGGATATGCAGTGTGAAATAGTCTTTGTGGAATTTGGCTGCCCACAATGTGTTTCCCAGTGGCAGAAGGAATCCCTCTGCCTCCACATCTGGCCTGAAGAAGGAAATCAGAGTTGATCTTAAAAGTCCTTCATCCTAACATGCAGCAGCATGATCACACTGTTTATTTAATTTGAAAATATTAGAATGTTGATGAAGAAGTGTTTGTAAAGTCCAGTACACTGATTTTATAATCTGCTGTCATTGTGATTTGTCAAACTGAATAACATCTTCCAATATAAACTGAAAACAATCACCATGCAGACTATACCATGTAGGCTATTTCAGTGTAAGAACATTATTCATTCAGAAACCAAAACATAAGGAGCTAATATTGATATAATAAAATATATTCTGTTAAAACTGAGAGAAAAGGCTTACTATGGGGTCATATAATTGAAGAAATCAATGCAGCTTAAGTGTCAAGTCTCAATAAAATAGAATAATGAAAATATATTAATATAGCTGGAGAATATTAACTAAGTCATTTAGCAGGAACAGTAAACGATAAAAATGTATGAGTTCATATATGTACCACATAACTTACTTATATATGTTAGCAAGACATATAGGGAGGGTTGTGAGTAGCTTGTGCTAGTGAATCCTCTTTTTTTGTTAACTTTTTCTAAACCATCATGTTCTGGACACTTTCAAGCAGAAAAGCGGTGTCAACCAGTCATTGATATTTCCTTTCAATTCTGTTTCTTTCATCAGTCTTGCAGAACATGCTTTTCCAGGTATTGGGACACTCTACCCTCTGGAACACATGAATCTGGGCTTTCTGGAAATGCAGGTGCTATGCAAAGTGTGTTTCATCCAGCATTGTTGCATTTGTCAAGAAGGTGAATGGGAAAGCACTAAGAAACTCGGAGATCTGGTTGCTGATGTTAGGACTGGAAGAGCCTTTAAGATGTCAGTAGAGTAAAAATATTCTGCTATTCATTTTCAGTTCTGAAAGTGTTCTCTTCAGAAAGCTGCTGCTTATATTTTGGGTAAGTCTTAGCTGTTGATTATACTGTGGGCATGTGTGCCTTCAGAGTGGTGAGAAGTAAGAGTCATTCAAGGACAAGAATCTGTTTGTAGGCAACATTGTTATACTTGCAACTAAATTTTACAGACAAAAGCAATTGTTTTATTGGCCTGAAGATACCTATGTCTACGTGGATGAATTGTGTATAACTAGGATGTAATCTATCCAGTTCAGAATGGTCTTGAGAACTGTGTGCCATTTATGACAATTTATTGAAAAACTAAGGTGAAATAAAGAAGGCCACAGGCAATGCCTGCAACATAGCACTGTGGATTTTGCATGAGAGTATTAATCTTTATTATTGGTCCTCCTTTCAGATTTGGTTTCACATTTTAACCACAGGTGCTTCAGGGGTACTCAGCTGACAGATGTTGATATATACAGTCCCAAGTAACTGTACTACTTCTATACAACAGTGACTTCTGTTCTTCGCCAACTAGATATCTGGCTGAAATGGTTTTTAAATCCTCTTGGGGATTTTTGAAGTAAGGAAAAACTTAAGTCTTCTCTTTCTAGTACCCAGGTTAGAAATTGCTATTGGACTGAAGGTATTAGGACTCCAGCAAATGAAAATGTTTTTCATATTTGTTTTTTTATTGCTAGAGGACACAGCAGACCATTTTCAACCAAGGACTACCTTAGCAAAACAATCCAAATTTTCAGAAACATTTTTGGTACATAATTGATAAGAACAGCTTGTAAGTTGGACATTCTCTAGAAATTCTAGATAGAGCAGTTTTGACAGTTTATGTTTTAGAAATTAAAGTAGTTGCTATTCACCTTAGAGCAACTCCCTGGATTTTGGAGACACAGTTGATGTAGTTGTACATCAAACACAAATGTTTTCCCACAATCTCTGTATTTCAGGAGTTAAAAAATAAAAAAAATTATACAAAACCTTTACTGTAATTTTTTTGTTTGTAGTTTCATCATTTCAAATGTCATGATGATGTGGGTACAAAGAAAGGGAAGGGAAGGACAGTTTTCAAGTGTCCTAAAAACCCAAGACTTTCTGCTTATATCCAGTTTTGGGCCAGCATATTTTTTTGTTTGGCTCTTTTTTGGGGAAATATTGTGAATTCTTTGTTTTCAGACTAACCATGTGTGTTTTTTGTTGTTTTATTTTTTTTAACCTAAGAATTGCAGATTTGCTGATAACTGTAGCTCACCTGGCATAGGAGCTCAGTCCAACAAATGTTCCTCATTTTCCAACTCCTCACAAGTATTGATAGTGAACTTCAACATTGGGAATTAACAAGATATATTTTTAAATTTAAGTGTCTCTGAAAATGAAATTCACAGAAAGCTTCTGAAAATTTGTGATCTTTGGAGGTATGCCCTTCAGGCAAACTGTCCTCGGTTTCAGAGGTGGCTCTTTAGAAATCTTATTTGCAGATAAGTGTATTATCAAAGCTTGAAATATTTCAAATACAAATGTTGTATTGCTGATGTAAGCAAAGTTTGGAGAAAGTAATCAATATATCCCTGTTATGGTGGCATGTGCCATCCATGATCTGTCAGGAAACAAATTATTTACCAACAGAGTAACACTACGTGTTTCCAAAAATCCTACTTGATGTGAGAGCACTAGATGCTGTACAGTGAGAGGAGATGAAATAACTTTGAAGTCTACCCACTTTGACCTTAGAGGTAGGTCATATATGCTAGATTCCTAAAATAACTTTAATATCTACATTAAACTAGTTGTCAGGCTGTGTTCAACCTTAAAGCCTGCTGTGTTACAACATGACTTGAATAAGCTTTTAGATCATGGCTTTAATCCTAGAGATTTTGAAGCAGCAACACTTCATCTTTTAAAATGTATGGGTATGAAGCAGCTGTTGAAAATAGGATACCATGGATGAACAATCTCTCTGTTACAGATATAGGACTACACCATTTTCCCTTGAAAACACATTTCTGCAATGTTATTGCACAAGAAATGTGGACTAATTACAATGCATAGCTTAAACTGTCCAGTGAAGAGCAGTAATAGGGCCTACAGATTGGCCTATAGACTGCCTATAGATTAGTTTCTTCAATATATCCTTATCACTCGTTCTTCAGTATAGGTCTTCTGCATGTGAATAAGGGCCACATAGAAGATCAATGTGCAAAACTGAAACTGATTTAAGGAGATTAGTTCAACTGGTGTCTACTTGTTTTACATCTCTTGGACTGAACACTCAAGCATGCAGGCTAAGGTCCACATTCCCAATGAGACACAGAGATCATGGTATTAATGAATTTGGAGGGTTTTTTTGGACAGAAAATAAAGCATAGAAATATGAATGTACAGGCATATGTATTTTATTGCAGGGTTCCTGAAAAACAGCTGCTGGTAACACAAGATCTCTACTTGAATAAAGAATTTTAGTCCTTTGTTAATTTGGTATATCTCAATTTCATAAAATCTGGGCTAAATCCTCAGCAATCCTGGACTGAGTCAAGGGAGTGGCAAGTGTCTTCTCCTTCTGTGAACAAAAGAGATCCCAGAGAACCAGATTACTTTGGATTTTCCACCCACAGCAAGACTATTAAGAGCTAATGGCTCTTCCTGGTTCTCTCCAGGTACTGGAAGGAGACTTGCAAGATTCTTTCTTCCAATCCCACTTTTATCACAGGTATTGCCATCCCAGAGTTGACACAGAGTATCTAATTAATTAAAAAACATTTGATATTGACTGCCCCTCTGTCATGGTTTGACATGACAGCCTTTTCTGGTAAGGGGGATGGGGCTGTAAAGATGGTGCCTGCAAGAAGTTGTTTGCAACTCTCCCCAGCCCTGAGCTAGACCCACTTCTGGGGCTGAGCCAATTAGACGCCTCCATGATCACTTTTTAAGAAGCCGGAAGAGGAGGTTTCTTCCTCCATCTTCTTCCTGATTCTTCCTTCTTCTGTTCCTTCTTCTTCTTCTGGCTGGTGGTGGTGCAAGGAGTAGGAACAGTGAGAGAAACAACCATGCGGACTCCAAGGTCAGTGATGAAAGAGAGGAGGAGGTGTACCGAAGCAGAGACTCCTCTGCATTCTGTGGAGAGAACTGCTGAAGCTGAGATTTATTTTCATTTCTTTAAAGACTCCACATCAGTGGCAGAGACTCATTTTGATAAAGCTGACCCTGGAACAGGGTCAGCGATTCACTTCACTACAGACTCCGAGCCAGGGGCAGTGATTTTCTTCTTTAAAACTATGGCCGGAGCAGGCCATGTCCCGAAGGAGGGACCCAATATCCACAGTTGTAACTGTGGGAAGGAACTCATGACAAAGCAGCTCGTCAAACCTATGCCCAGAAGAGGCCTTGTCCCGAGAGAGGGACCCTATAACTGCAGAAACTGCAACCGTGGCGAAGAATCCATGCCAGAGATATTCACCAAGGACTCTGTCCCGAGAGAGGGACTCCATATTGGCAGAAACCGCAGCTGCTGGGAACAACCCACACCAGAGAAGTTCGTTAAGGACTGTGTTCTGGGGGAGGAACCCCGTGTTGGAGCAGGGGAAGAATGCCAGGAGTCCTCCTCTTCTGAGAAGACAGAAGCAGCAGAGTCTATCTGTGAAAGACTGGCCACATTCCCCATTCTCTGCCCCCCATGAGCCGTTGCGGGGGGAAGGAGGTAGAGATATCGGGAGCAGTGAGCTGGGTCCGGGAAGAAAGGAGGGATGGGGGAGGGAGATCTTAAAGTGCTGGTTGTAATTTTTCTCATCATCCTACTCCCTTTTTGCTTTTATTCCATTCTGTTTCTTGTAGAATAAACTTTCCTACTTTCCTCTCTAAGTCGAGTACTGGAGTAATTGGCAGTGAGCCTTCCCTGCCCTTCTCTTAATCCACAACAATCTTGCTTATCTTTTTACTCCCACTTCGCTGGGGCCTCCGCCATCCCAACAAGGGTAATGGTGAATGGGGGCACTGAGTGAGAGACTGTCGTGGTGCTGCTGTGCTAGCTGGGCCAAACCACAACACCCTCAAGCTTGTTTATTTTTTTTTTAGGGCTCCTGCTGGCTCACTTTTAGGAAAGCTAGGCAAACGTTACTGATAACCCTGGCAGCTTTGGATCTGGCCTTGTGTTTCATCCTTGTGTTTCATGGAGGATGAGCAAGTCACGGCTTATGCTATGGCTGTTTCTGAGCCAGACAAACTTGAAAACAGAGCTCACAGAGCCATAGTCTCCCTCTCACTAGACATAATGACTTGGGTTTCGTCTCCTCTGCACAGCAGAAAATTTTCTCAGAACTTGTAGGATGTTACATCTCGTCTGTTCTCTGTCACATGAAGCTGAAATTTCTTAACAAGTTCAGAATTGTTGGAGAGATCAGAGTAGGGGGAAGGTAGGGAGCGGAATAGATCAATAGTTCAATCTTTTAAGTAACCTTTCTGCAGGACCCAATCTTTAAATAACCTTTCATATCTTTATCTCATCTTAGAGGAATTGGTTCTAGTCTTAGGTCTTGCAAGGAATACTTTATTCTGTTTTCATTCTTCATTTTGAAGTATTGCTTTGGTAGAATGAGAATCTGATGTTTCTTAAAGGGAACATTCAATTTTGTTTCCAAATTTCTGAAGTTAGATGGGGTCTGGTAGCAGAGAAAAAGAGTGAGTCTTTGCAGACTTGTGAAGCTAAGTAATGAACTCAAAATTCATGCCTTGAATGTTAAAATCTGAAAAATTCATTCTTATTTTTACGTACTTTATTGGATCCAGTCCAGTGTTCAAACTTTGAAAGTTTTTATTCTGTTTCAAATTCAAATTAAATTGTCTTAAGAAATAAACTGTGTAACAATATGTATTTCCCTGGTAGTCTCAAAGTGAAGTAATAGGGGAAAATAAGGAAAGAAAAAACCTGATTCAACTGAAATTGATACTGTGTGTGTTGGCAGCTTAAAGTATGATCTCATCAAAATCATTAAAGGTTTTGGGCTTTTTTTTCTCAGTAATTCTCAGTAATAACTTCCTATTATTGCCCAAGATCTTGAATTAAGCACAAATTCATCAGTGAAAATGTTTTTAATTAAATGACTCATCTCTTTATTTGGGTGACTTGTGTTTGATATATTTTGTCATGCCACTGTACAGTTGTAAAACTTCAGCTATTTTTGGAAACATGGTTGATTAGCTGTCTCATTTCAGTAGTCTTTTAATTCGACAATTATATATGTTTTAAAGCAATTTAAATCATGCAGAATAAAAACCATTCTGTTTCATCAACTGTAGTTTAAAACAACAACAACAATAAATAATGAAGCTTTGATGATTCAAACCAGAGATCTTTGTTTCTGCTATTGGAAAGACTAGTTTACAACCATTCTACAGTATCTGAAATTCAGGCAGAAATCTACTTGGAAGTATGAAGTAAACTGAGCATGAAATAAGAAAAGCTAAGACTTGGTTAATAATTCAACAATGCAGTTTACCATTTGTTAGTTACCATTTGACATAACTAAGAAAAAATTATGCAGCATGAGAAATAAACATCATCTAATAAACTAATGTCTTGAGATTGAGAGACAGATATAAGAAGTCTTACGTAACTGATGCTTTTATTTTTTTTATCTTTAACTGAACTGCAGAAGTTTCAGAAGGTGGAACAGCATAACCATCATGCATTAGCTTGCAACAGTAAAGTGGGAAGTGACAACTGTCTGGAACCCCCAGAATGAATATATTTGTAAACTGTGAGTTTTGAAAATTAAGTTGATATTTGAACAGAACTCAACACAACCCATGCTCTGTAAAAGAGCCAAGGACCTTAGACCAGAACAAGGGCAGAAAAGAGCTGTGAAAAAATATCTAGTTGATACTGTGCATCACTGTCTGTTAGAACAACATTAGAAGGGTTGGTTTGAGATAGATCAGGGCTGGGGGAAGAAAAGAACTTTTGCAAAATGCAACATGTTATGTGGAGAACTATAAATAAACAGTTAAATAAAGCAATAGGCATTGATCAACAGCTGAGAGAAAACTTCAGTACTGGAGTAGCAGTACGGCAACTTTCCTCTCAGCTCAATGTAACAAGATATTGTATCAGGAACTTCTAGTTAGTAAGTGACCTATACATCATAGTAATACCTGCTAAGAAGGAGAAAGAGATCACTGGTTGAACATTTCATTCAACATGTAAATGAGGAGTGTAGGTATGATAAAAGCTGAATTACTAGGAAATAAATATGAAGACTATTGTTTTACCTGTTTTCTTTTAGAAATACAAAATATGCTGTAGATTCATTTAAGAAGCAGAGGAGGAGTATAGGAGTATATTCCTCTTCAGTTCTAAAATAGTGACACTTTCTAATGAAAAATGTTAAAGCCTCCATTTGGCAATAGGTTAGCTCAGCAAAACAGTATTTGTGTTTACCCTTTGATTTTTAAAAGGGCAAATATCTTAATCTTCTTTAGTCTCCACTTCTCTATGATTTTTTTTTCAAATGGAGTTCCTTCCTTGAAAGGCTTAACATTATTTTTTGTGCAACTGACTCATAGCACAGTTCCTGTGCCGAGTAAAATGCCCTGTTTTGAGTATCAAATGTGATGAATTATTCTTGACTCTTATCTTGTGCACAGAGAGCACTGCATCTTAATATATGTATTAAAAAAAAAAATCATATTTATCCTGCATTCTCAAAAAGAAAAAAAAAAGGAGGAACAGAGAAATGGAAATTCTGTTAGCAGAATAATAATTTCCAGCCACTCCCAAATCAGAAACTTCACACACAAATTCTGATTCTCTGTTTCTTATAATGTGCTGTAACTCTAGTGCTGATAATCACACCCAAACTCCATTTCACAACTTTTTCTTAAGGTCCATTTTGTGCAAATATGAATTTTAAAATGCATTTTAAGAACATAGGTGCTTTGGGTTTTGTTGTGGCCATGTGTGGAACATGGCAGTGCCTGGTGGCTTTGATGACTTTTTCCTGCAGAGTTGAGACAGACAACTTCCATCCAAGGGATTGTTAGTCACAGCAGCCTGTGGATAGCTCTAAACTTGGGATTTAAGTACAGCCTGGAATAGTATTACTGTTTTTTCTTCTTTGCACAAGGGGCAAAAATACTTCTGTCACTATTTTGCTGATGCAGCCTCTATAGCTCTTCCAGTGCAACTGAACGGTACTTTAAATGGTTAATCTTACCGTGCTTCTTCAGGAGTGTAAATAAGAACTCCTTCTCAGTGCAGAGACAGCAACCAGTGTTATGAATTGAAGACTTGAGTCTTTAAGAAGAGCATCACTCATGGAAGCCTGAAAGCCCATATATTGGCAGCAGATAGACAGATGAAACAATTCTTGCCAATTACTTTTACTATACCACATTTAGAGAGATGTTGTTATGTAAATGTCCCAAACTAGGGGGTTGCATGAATGAGAACAGATTTGTCCATGATGCTTTCAAGTCCTTTAAACAATTGACTTAAGATTGCTCTAGCAATTCCCTCTTTTCTCCCTTTTCCTTTTAATGTCAAGCAGCATTAGCACTGTGTTTAATTTAGTTTTAATGCTTGTATAGATCTAGAAACATTTTCTGACTCTCCCCTTGAAAAATGTGTGAGTACAGATACAGTGCAGAGAATGTTTTTTAGCCAGTGCAGTATTGCCAGAACTTGCCAGAATAGTGATGTGGAAACATTGAAGACTTCTAGTTGACCCTGGTTGGAGCAGAGATTGAACTCAGTGACCTCAAGAGGTCTCTTACAAACTGAATTTTCTTTGGTTTTGTGTTTGTAACACTTTATCAAAAAGGCCAGAGAGGTCACAGACTGGATTGGGATGTATGGCATTGCCTAGTTGGATCAGAAAGTTTTGATCTGCCACTTTATGCAAAGTCAAGTCCATGCAATAGACTTCAAGCCTGGATTTGGTTGTCCTACAATCCTGGAATTAGGCAGAGGTGAACTAAGCAGTGCTAATCCTTCTTTCCATTACCTGGTAGCTAGCTTTAATATGCAAAAATCAGTCAACAAGTGCTACCACTCAAGGCCTTTGTTCCTCAGTGGTGCACCTTGTGTATGTATGAAAGTACCCACTTGTTTTGATATTTTTGATTTTTGGCTTCAGTTCATCGTTGTGACCACCTTTCCCTGATTAAAGTAATTCCTTTCCACCCATTGTCTCTAGATGCTTCTAGCAATTGTTCCTCTGAAATTGATTGTTATTTTATTAAAGTGAATTTTATTGAAGGAGGGATATGTTGAAACAACATTTGGCATAATAGAATACTACAAATATTACATTTATCTATATTTATCTATGCTTTTTGAGTTCCAAGACTTACTGCAGCATTTCCTAGGCTGCTCATTAGCAAGTAATGTGAAATCTGTGTTCAAGTGAAATAATGTGCATTGGTAGGGAAGGCCTTCTGACATTTTAAGGGGCCTCCAATCGTCTCATGTAACACTTGTTTTGAATTAATTTTGAGTTTGCAATACCTTCTGTGCAAAGCACAAAGACCTTAATATCTTATAAGAAACTTGTGTGGTGAAGAATTGACTAAAGAACTGATTCTGTTATAATTTTACAGCATTCAAATTACATTTTTGTGTATTACCCATATCTTATAGATTGTGAGTACAAGAACAAAAATAGCTTTTTTTTTTTTTTCAACACAGAGGGCAAGAAGAGGTGGTGTTCCAGGTCTTAAGAGATGTGAGTTAGCTATATAAAACATCAGTAGTGTTATGTACTTTATTCACATTGATATGCTTCTATAATTGTGTTTGGCATAGCGATGAAGCTGATCGTTTGATCTTATGATTTCAATATGCATCTCAAAATAGCATTGTTTTGCAGACTCGTGCTGTCTTGGTCTCTCCTGTGCCTGTTAATTTTCAAATGTTTTGACCAGTTTTAAATTTAGGTGATTCATGATATAAAATATCATGATATAAAATATCATGAAAACTGGATGGACGGCGAGATGAGGAAAAACATTAAATGTGTTAATATGAAAAGCACACATTGCATCATTTAACCACAATATTAGGCATCAAAAGGTTTAATGTGTCGTCGCCGACGGAAGGA
>WBNH01005912.1:0-57854 GCA_013401255.1 Urocolius indicus
CTTCTCCAGCCTCCTTCACCCTCGGGCTGCGCAGGCAAGGCGGGCGCCGGCCGTCCCCGGTGTCAGCCCTCCTCTCCCCCGTGACTTGTACTGTCTCGCCCTTGGGAGGACGAGGAGAGGCGGTTCCTCGCGGCTCGCGACGGCGGCGGAGCAGCGAGCAGAGGCGCCGGGGGCCGGCGGTGCGACCCGGCTGCCCGACGAGTTAAACGCCGTCTCTGGCACGGGCAGGGGCAGGGGCACGGGCCCGGTCGTGGTGAGCCACCGTTAAAAGTGGCACCGGCATTCCGGACAGGTTTACAAACTTAAAAGTGTTTACATGCACAACATGTGAGGCTGGAGTTGTGTCTCACATTGAAGCTAATGAAGCGCTAGCGTCGTGCTGGACCGCGTAATGCTGTGGAGGCAACGGTAGCAGGAGCTTTTGAGCATCAACAAGACCTTTGAGGGGCCGTTTCAGAAAGTCCAGCGCCACTGCTAATTGAAAGGAACAAAAGCTTCCAATATGAGACCCTGAAGTAACTTGCAGCAAAGTCTGATATTTTGTTGTTCTTAAGAAGCAACATGAGGGCCAGCAACCTGATTTGAGCATGTAAAGTGCTTCAGGAAACAAGAGGGAAGCTCTTAAATGTACAAGTTTCCAACCTATTCATTCTTTATAGAAAAATCTCCAGGAAAACCACAAAGTTTGGAAAGGAAAGAAATAAAACTCAGCTTTTAGAAGTATCTTAAACGAGACTCTTCTAAAAGAAAACAATACTTAACAGGTAATATTACTACAGTGCACGTGTCTGAAAACTGGGATGGCTTCAGTATCTATCTGCATGCAGCAATTGTCAACAAACAAACTAATTGTACACATGCAAAATCCATTGTGAGCAATAAATCTAGCTGTTTACAGTTGGCAACTTAGTTAACTCAGTTAATTTGCAGAATTCAAGAAATACTGCTTTCTGTACATCAACCATAGCTTACATTTGAAGAAAACTATGGTCCTGCCGTTGTTCTGAGATTGTCTAAAATTAGGTACTTCCTTCAAGGGACTACTTTTACAATCCTTTGGTATCACTTCCAGTGTTTGTTCCTAAGCTCCATCTCTCTTGCTTGGTTGGTTGTTTTCTGAAATAAAAGCAATCTAATTGAAATCTGGAGGAGCGGGAGGAAAAAAAAAAACAACAAACAAACTGAATGTTTCCACTGGATGCAGCATTATGTCCCCAGCAGCAAAGGGCAGGTGAAGGCCCTGCATAAGCTATTAATTTCTCTACTTCTAGGCTTTGCTTGTTACTAATATCAGTAATTTGATGCTGATACTACATGAGAATTAGCATTATTTCTCCATATGTGAAATTGCTAAGTGCTCCTTTCTTGCGATATGAAGTGTGGAAAGCACCTTGTGACTTAAAACAATCCTCTATATACAAGTTACAGGCTTCTCTCCTTCACCTCCTCCCTGTTTCAAAACAAGCTTTGTCATACATTTCTCTCACTCTGGGGAAAAGTGACATTCCAAATATTATGAAAAGATATCTGATACACTTATGAATGCAAAATGTCACAAGTTTGGGTTTAAATCTCATAAAACCTTGAGATTCTTGCATGTTTCCAACTAGTTTTGGAACAGTAGGTAGTAAGTAAGCCTGTGACTGTTAGAAGCCATACATTGAAAACTTGCTGAAAACATTTAAGAGTTATACTTGTTAACTATCTGAAAAAGTATGAATACAGTTTTCCCCATTTAGCAGATAACCATCTTTATTTTTTTTCTTACTGTGCCATGGCCAGTAAAGATCACAAATTCTGTCATAAGGTGCTGAAGACTAAGAGGAATTAATGCAGGTCTTCTTGGCTCATTGCTTCAGAGCTTTGCTCTGTAGAGGGTTAAAATACAGTGTTAACCTCAGACAAAGTCTCATAAGCCACTAAACTTCTCAAAACATAAATCATCAAAGCAGAAACTTTACAAAAGAGTCTGTATGAAGATTTATTTCAAATAGACATAAAAGTCACTTCTGCACACAGTATTCCAGAGTTAGTAATTTATGAGCGCCTATTGAAAGCTTTTAATGGAATCTCCTTGGGTGTATTTCTTGCATTTTTATATCTTGCAGAGTAAGGGGAGTTTTGGAGAACTCAGATTCAGAAAAGGTTTCTATAAAATAGATTGCAAAATACGCTGAGTTTATCATTAGGTATTAATAGGTCTTTTCTGACATGGTTGAACAATGTACATAGGATAAGCTTGGATTTTAGGATGGGATTTTGAAAAATCTAGATTGTAGAAGACTAGAGCCTCCACTGGCTGGATTTGTATCTTTTCAGTGAATGTCTTTGCTGTCATGCACACAGAAGATTGGCAGTGAGAACTGCTAGCCTTTAATCAGAGGGTCTAGGTGAATGGCAGTAGTTTTGGTCAAACTATGCTTCTGGAGAACTCAAAGTGAACCAATAGAACTGTAAATTAATATCTGTAGTAGCACATAAAATTTATATTTCTGCTCAGTTTTAATTTTTCAAACATCTTACAAAAGCCTTATATTAAACTATAGTCCTTGCATACTACAGAAATACTTTATATATAGAAAAGTAAAAGTGAAGCATAATAATTCCTAAAATATTCCTTAATGAAAATGCAATAGTAAAAAATGAGGCTGAAACCAAATCTCTCTGCCTTTAATAGATTGAAATACACGGAGATTTCACTTGAGCAAAGGCAGGAGAACTAGTTTGTGTATGTGTGGTTTCTGCTGTTTGAAATTAGCAGGGTTGTATAATAGCAAGTCTTAAATGAAAGTGGTTAGGTTGGTTGTCTATGCAGTCCCAATCTTCCAACTGAAAAATCTAAAAAGTGGTGTCTAATGAGAGTAGAGGAGAGATTGCTCTGGTAATTGTATTTTTTTTTTCACATGAACATTTATTGTTACAGAATTTATTCAAAGTAAAAAAAAAAAAAAGATACAATTCTTTCGACCATATTCAAAAAAGCATTTAGGCACCTGGAATATGGTTTAGGTAGAACTTAAATTCTGCATTTAAGAGCAGAAGCCACAAGACCTGGTAGACAGTCACTCAAGCCTGTCAGGGGATGTACTCAATGTCCATAAGCATGTAGAGTGGGCACTTGATGTCTTCATTGCAGCCAAAGAGTTGCTGCTTGGCTTATGCCTGTTTTGTCTGGGGTCCAGACGGTGGATAGTATAGCATCTGAAATCCATGTAGAGGTGAATCAGAGAGGCATAGTTAACAAAGTGCACAAAGATGTGAAATCAACACAAAGCACAGAATTTGTGGTAAAGAGAGAAACAGAGGGAGACACAGTAGCAGTGATCACCAGGCCTACAGTATCATAATGATGAGAGAACTTGGGACCTAGAAAATCTCTCTTCAGTGCCCTCCTAAACTCAAACCAATCTCTCAAGATGGACTATGACCAATGAATGCTGTCTGATTCAGGATCAGGCTGTTACTCCTATGCTAACTCTGTGCTTTACAAAAACACACTGAACTAGTGTGAGAGAGTATTGCTGGACAACTCAGGCATTAGGGAACGTAGCTATAACAGCTGGAAAGTTTTAGTGTCTGGTGCTTCTTCCCAACAATGTTCAGGCGTTTTAACCAATGACTTTTCAATGCACAATATTGGCTCCTGCTCCAGGACAATAAACACTCTCTATAACAACTGAATATCTATGCTATTGGCATTCGGTCAGAGTCTCCTCATATTTCTCTCTCTGAGTCCATGATTATTATGTTACGTATATGTTTTGTTTATATACACGTATATGTTTGTGTCAGTAAAACTAAGCCTTAAAGATACACTGTCATTACAAAATGTCTTCATTAAAAGGTGAGACACAGAGCTGTGTCCTTACAGTCGTTTTTTATGTTATACTTAAAGCAGAATCCTACTGTAGTCATTTTTTACTGCATATAATTTAAAGACTCCAGATTTACAATGGTTAAGGAACTTGGGTACTGCACCTTCCAGTTAATTACTTTCTCACATTCCCTCCCATCTCTCAGAGGAATGTGTATGTTGCTTCTCATTTAAGGCATGAAATATGGATTCTGCTATTATGTATGCAGTATTTGACACAATAATATTCTGGTCTGTAATACAAGGTTTTTTGCATATGTAGCAGTATGAATAATACATACTAGTAAACCTCTTGAGCACACTTAATTTAACTTGGTGCCCAGCAAGAATTTGCTGTCTAATTGCGTTAAAATTATTAGGTTTGTTAAGCAGCATTGTGGAGAAATTAAAAAGTGACAAATTTTAAGGACTTGGCTCCATTTAGTAGAAGTCAGTAAAAATGTTTTTAGACAATATTCATTTTTTTACAAGTTTTAAATTATAAGGATAATCTTTTTCTTATATCTTTTTCCTAGACCAAAACCATTTCTTTTTATCTACAATTCCATAAAACGTATTTTCCTATGTACAGACATCTTACAAAATGGCTCAGTGTTTTGAGAATGCAATTATTTCAATAGCCTGACATTGTATCTTTTCAGATCTGTTATTCATCACGGAGGCACCGGTGAATCAGCAATGAATTTATTCTTTTTTTTATGTAAGCCTAGAAGTTTGTGTGCCAAATGTATGAAAACAAGTTACAGTGTTGTTTCTGGTGGGCTATCTCTTAGCAGCATGGGATGTAGGACGTATTTTGTGAAAAAATAAAGTGAAATCTACAAATTAGTGTGTCTCATCTGTTGTAATGAAGACAAACATTTTCTCTAAGTTTGATGTTGCAAAGTCTTCTCTAAACTCGGATTTTATGTGAATATTGGAATATATTTGAAAGGCAGACAAAGCATACAGTTATCTTTTTATTAAGTACTGCTTTCACACTGACAGTAGAGGGAAATCTATTAATGTAAACTCACTTGTCTCTTGAAATTGTAGCAGATAAATGTTGAGCCACTGTCTGAAGTCTTTTGCTTCATACAGAGTTACTGTTTTGAATCATGTCTGCTTTTCTGGCTTGGTAAGCGGGACTGGGATAGTGTGGGGTTGGGAGCAGATAAGAAGTAGGCTGTGTGTGGCTTAAATGCCTGAGGGGACAAGATGCGGGTAATGGAGAATGAGGGACTTGAGCTTACGTGAGTGCTGTGTAACAGAAGAATGTGGAGCATAGCAACTCAGCTTGAGGCTGGAGGAAGGAAGAGAATAGGATTGTCTAGGAGGTGTGAGGTATGGAGAGGCCGTCTAAGTAAGCGGAGAAGAATTATTTGGTTTGTTCTGTTGATATTTCAATGCCAAGACTGGTTTTTTTTCTCCCAATAGACAGACAATCAGTTTTGTAAAAGAAAATCAAACTATGGCAAATTATTTTACTCTCCTTTCCTGTGGAAGCAATATATGTGCTTACTGTGTGTTCTGTGACCAACTACCTCTACATCTTCGCAGTCGGCAGTCAGCCTTTATAAATGCCTGCTATAAGAGAAGACTCCAGTTAGAGTTTGCATTCTTAGGCACCAAAGTCAATCAGCCATGAAAAACAAATCTTTAAGAGACCAAGCTTCATTAGTTCCAGTACTCACTGACTGATGTGATTTAATTGCAGTACCACCTAAAGCAGTGCTATGCAGCCCATAGTCTGTGGATAATTGGTGGTCAATAAAATATCAAAAGGGAGCTGAAAAAGCAAGTGAAAACCAGACTGTGCAGCAAGCAAAATGGACGAGGAGGATAAAAATTAGGATAAATTTTTAATATTTGTTTTTATTTGTCTCTAAATGGAAGCCATTGAGACTAATTTGTCACAGTAGGCACAATATGATGTCTCAGTTTTCCTTCCAGAGGTTAACTGTACCTGCATTTTAAAAGGTTGGGAAATACAAAGGTCTAGAGACCATAATCACATATTTAAGGTTCTGGTTCTTGTAAGAGACCATATATCCTTTTTCCTTTATTGTTCTGTTTAGGTAGCATAACTGAAAATGCTAAAGTGGATGTAATTTGTGGTCATTCTTTGGGAGAGTATGACCTAAATGGACCAGAATCAGCAGTCAATTTTAGCTGCAAGTTACTCTTTTCTTGATCCTCTCTGAGCATTAGTCAGAAAAGCTAAGAAATCTGAATCTTCAACTTCTTTCCTTTTTTTTTTTTTTTTGAGAAATAACCATCTTTTTTTTTTTTCCTTAACAATACAGTGGTTGTTATCGTGTTCATGGTTATTTAAGAGCTGAGCTCTCCCTTCCTTAATATAGAGCATGTGCATATTGCCTTTCTGTGTAGAACCCTTGCCATGACTTTACTCTCAGGGAAAACAAATACCTTGAACTTCTACTTTCTCCTGACATGCCTCTCTGACCTTTCTTGCATTCTTACCTGCAGGCCTTTTTTTTTTTTCTCTGAAAATCTTCTTTTCCTGAACTATAACAATTAAACCGTAATACTGCATGTATACCAGTAAATACAACAGGCTTACAAATCCATGCATCTGTTTTAAAAACTTTTGAAAGTCTTTTTTGTCAAGTATTTATGGTAAAGTACCGAGAGGTTTTTTTTCTTTAAGTATAATTCAGATGTTTAATGTAAGTTTAAGGCATTTGAATGTTAAAGCAATACACATCCCTAGTAGGACATAAAAACCTTGGTGAGCGTTTCCTTCGATGACCATTTCAACTTCTAATAGGAAGAATCTAGAGAATACTGAACTTTGCCACTTTTTACTTACTTACTATTCTCTGGGTTTTTTTTGTACAGCTATGAGATATATTTCCCAAGACTTTTATTAAATTTTCACTAGCAACTTGTGCATTTTAAATTGAGATGTAAGATTTGTACTTACATATACCTAATTTGCTATTTAAAGTCCTTTTGGCACAAAACAGAGTAATAATATTTTAATTGAAATTTTTTAAACTTTCATTTTCTTATGACTTATAAAGGAGTGTTTTAAACAATGAAATATTAATACAGAGCAATATTTGCACTTTCACTGTAGAAATCAGTGTAGTATTGCTCTTTAAAAGCCTTCAAAAATGCATTGTAGCTTTTCTTCCAGATTCTGCACGTTCAATTTAACATGTAAAAGTTTTAGCATAAGTCTGATGGAATGACAAAAAGCATGTTTGAAATAGAGCTGTTCTTCCTCTCTCTTTTGTCTTCTGCATTACCTTTACTTTGGTGGGCCAGTTTTGACAGGGTCACTGAAATATTGGCAACGTACAAGTAATTCAATGAAGTCCAAGTCAGTATTTCCCGCTGTAGTCTCAGCTATTTGTGATATAGTGAGGAGAAGTGAGCTTTTGCCATGAGTGAAAGCTCATGGCATCTAGTTCAGAAAATACACGTTTTTCCATAGCTCTTTCTCTGTCTGATGTAAGACTTTGTCTAAGAGGCTTATTTCAGAACGTTCAAGTGCATAGTTTCCTATATGCAAAGGTATGTGGAAGATATATGTGGCAGATAAGCTGAAATAGATTTGTTGTGTTTTTAAAGGGTGAGTCCTATCTTGCACATCTCTGTGTGTGAACTGTAGGCGTCTCCTTTGGCACTCTACCAAACACTGAGTGAATTACAGAACTGACGTGAGATACTGTGCACAAAAAGTCTGCTTTATGAATACAGCCTCAGGGATGGTTCTTGTTTTCAGAAAATAGTGCTACCCGTCAGCTTCTTGTGTTCACTGAGTGGTAGGTACGTAGGAGAAAATGAAAGCAGAGTTGAAAGGAGAAAGGTGATGGAAGATGGATTGTTTGGAATTACAGAAATTACCAAGATTAATGACCACATACATCATTATTTTTTATTATTATTCCTATTGGAATTATTATTCCAGCTAACAATTCTAGCTATCCCTGAGACAGAAACAATATATACCATATGGCTATGAAACATGCACCGGCATAATTCTTTTTAAGGTGTGTTGTTTTTCCTCCCTAGAATTAAGAACCAAATGCTGCTTTGGTGTCCATGAAGGAATGGTTCATTAGAGGGAATAATATTTACATGTAATTTGTTAAATTTAACAACAGTGTCACTGACAAAAAATAATAATTTTGTAACCCCAAAGGCATAGCTACTTGTCAGTTCTTTTCCAAAAAGTTACTAGGAAAAAGGAATATTGACTGACTGTAACTCTTTTCAAAGAGCTGATCACTGTATTTATGTCTGCATAATGTTTAAAAAATAAATATCAATATCCAGTTGGGTTTCTTGATACTTACTTCTTGTAAAGTAACAGTTTATTTGAAAACCCTGAAACGTTCTAACTTCTGTTAAATACCGATAATAATATTAAAATGTCAAGTAGCAAGACCAAATTCCCTACTAATATAGATTTTATTAGGAATTAGATGAAAAACTACATTCAGGAGGAGGAAGTTAACTGACATTTCTCAAATATATCTTTTATTTTCTGCCCTCTTTCCTACAATGTATCACATTAACTTTGTCAAGAAACACACTAGTCTTGCCACATTCAGGAAAATCACAGACCAATTTTATTTGTTGTGGGTTAGAAGCTTCTTTTCACATCTATTTTATGAAAATAAAATACAAAGAAAAAGAAGTTAACAAAAGTGGAACTCAATTGACTAAGGCATAAAAGATTCATATAGCAACAAAGTGAGAACTTGTGTAATTTTGGATACTTAGTTTTTTAAATGGTCACTCCCCTTACATCTGAGTGATTTTATATACTCCTGAAAGTTCATCAGTCACTATTTGACAGGGAAATGGTAAAAGCAGAAGGAAGTGTAGATATTTCTGTGTATGTAATAACTCTTGTAAGGCAGAGATAATCCAGTTATTCAGAAGTAGTTTGCTCATAGCAAACAACTGTTTGGGCTTTCTACAAAATCATGACAATCTGTTTGTGTTCAATTACATTAGCCTGTTGGTAGTAATTGAATCAGATTTCTTTCTTACAGTACTATGCATAAGAGTGTTGCTGTTTCCAGGGTATTTTATTTTTTCAGCAGCTGTGCCTGCTGCACCATTGGTGGCCAAACAGCAGACAGAAGACTTGGACAACAGATGAGATGTTGTAATTGCATTTTCAGTCAATTTGGATTACATTGCAATGGAAATGAGAAGATGTTTTCTTTTAAAAAGCAAAGCTTGAACATACAGGTTTAGTGTGAAAAATGCTTTTTTATTAATAATTAAAAGGATTCTGAAGTTTCACTGCCATCTTTAATATACTGAAATACCTGCATGTAAATATTTGATAGCAAGATCGAGCCACAAGCACTGGGATTTTTTGTCACTGAACATATGAAGGAAAAGATGGTTATCAGGAGGAGTCAATATGGATTCACCAATGGGAAATCCTATTTGACCAACCAGATAGCCTTCTATGAGTGCATAACAGGCTGGCTAGATGAGGGCAGAGCAGCTGATGTCATCTACCTTGACTTCAGCAAGGCTTGTGACACTGTCTCTCACAACATCCTCATCAGAAAGCTCAAGCAGCGTGTCTTAGATGAGTGCACGGTGAGGTAGATCGAGAGCTGGCCGAATGACAGAGCCCAGAGGGTGGTAAGCCATGACATAGAATTGAGTTGGAGGCCTGTGGCCAGTGGAGTTTCACAGGGATAGGTTCTGGGGCCAGTCTTGTTCAACATCTTCATCAATTCAATTCTTCTGATTTTTTTTATCTTCCNTTCTGAAGTTTCACTGCCATCTTTAATATACTGAAATACCTGCATGTAAATATTTGATAGCAAGATCGAGCCACAAGCACTGGGATTTTTTGTCACTGAACATATGAAGGAAAAGATGGTTATCAGGAGGAGTCAATATGGATTCACCAATGGGAAATCCTATTTGACCAACCAGATAGCCTTCTATGAGTGCATAACAGGCTGGCTAGATGAGGGCAGAGCAGCTGATGTCATCTACCTTGACTTCAGCAAGGCTTGTGACACTGTCTCTCACAACATCCTCATCAGAAAGCTCAAGCAGCGTGTCTTAGATGAGTGCACGGTGAGGTAGATCGAGAGCTGGCTGAATGACAGAGCCCAGAGGGTGGTAATCCATGACATAGAATTGAGTTGGAGGCCTGTGGCCAGTGGAGTTTCACAGGGATAGGTTCTGGGGCCAGTCTTGTTCAACATCTTCATCAATTCAATTCTTCTGATTTTTTTTATCTTCCGTTTTTTTTTTTTTTTTTGAGCATCTAGCTTGCAAAAGCCGATGAGGCTTGTAAAAGCCATCAAGGTTAGTTTAGTTTAAATTCATCAAGTCTTATACCTTCATTGTTTTACCTACATTTATAAGTTCATTTTACCCAGTGCTCTCTTTGAGAAAGTAAGAGCATGAAATATGATAAATTTAATTTTTCATTACTTCTGGATAGAAGTAAGATTTGCAGCTTGGAAGCAGGTAATTAATTAATTTTGTGTGGTCTGCAGCCTAGAAGAAATTGGGAACAAGATATTGTATTAATGTGGCAAAAAGCGACCCCAGTTGTGGGTGTTATTATCAGTAATAACTCTTATCTTTATATAGGCCATAAGTGTCTTATGAATATCTTATATAGAGAGGAGGTGAAAATTATTTGCTATTGTTTTAAGAAGGCAAAAGAAATGTTTCTGATTTTGCTTCATAACTTAAATTTCATCTTGACAAAAGTTTTTTTTTCCACAGAAAAAGGTTTTTTTTCATCTTAGCAATAATGTTATTGTTCTTTTTGAGAGAGGATCCCTTCACTGTTGAGCATTTTCTTATGTTAAGAATGTGCTTGACTGTGGAGGGGAGGAATGCAGCTGCATCATACACTAAAAATATATACACATATACATAACCATTTCAAGCTGTCAAAACTCCCATTAAGTTGGTGGATTCTGTTTGTAACAGGGCATTGATAATTTCCTGAAATTTTTATATTAGTTATGCACTGATTCATAAATTACTGTGTTACAGGTAGGGAAGCCATTGAGCATCATTTTTCTTAGCCAAGAAGAAACTGGACCCAAATGCAGTCAGACAAATATGACTTGAACTTCACTGCTTTTTGACTTGTAAAAATAATCCCATTGCAGCCAATATTAACTTTGTATTTGTTAGCAGTTATCTTCTGAAAAAATGGCACTTTTTTCCCTCAGATTCATACATGTTACTTGAGATAAATACAATACTATCTTCAAGTTTAATTTCTGTACAGTTGGACAATTTGGAACCGATGGCAGACTACCATTAGATTATAGCACTCTACTTTTTCAGATTTGTGACAAGTTTTGATATTGGTCTGTGTATTTCTGATTTTCTGATTTCATAGAGACAGTCTGTCTCTTTCAGTGGAATTAGATCATTGTCCCTGTTCTGGATGTCATGTGACTTTGTCAGACTACATCAGTCATTTGCTATTTCTGTGACTACAAATACCGTCTGAGTAATAGCACAACTTTGTTTACCAGCATCCTTGAGTAGGTGATTTGAGAAACTTAAATTTCAAAACGATTTTGTTTATTTTTCTTTCTGCTTACATTGTGTTCTTCATAAGTGCACAAACTGAAATGTTTTGAGAGAGAGTTTTTCATAATCATCATTCTCATTAACGTGCCTGGTGCTGTGCCCAAAACTGATCTTAATTGGTGCTCTTCAGAAGATGTGTTCTAATTGGAAAGAGTCCAGAGTAAACCAACAGATTTTATCAGACATCTACAAAATGTGATCTACAAGGAAAGACTGAGTTTGTTTAGGTTGTTTAGCACAATGAAGAGAGTCTTTCTAGGGTAGTTATTCTTTGATGATAATTTGACCTACTCTCAGGGGAGTGAACTAGACATTATTGGTAAGAGTATTTGTGAAACACAGATCTTTAAAAAAAAATCTTCTAATGGAAATGCTGGGCTAGGACTTGAAAAATACGTGCCCAGTTCTTGTCTCTTTTTCTAGAGTGGCCTTGGGAAATCTTTGTGTTCTTTAATTCACCAGCACTAACGTGTTAATATTTTTCCATTCTGTGTTGTTTATAGGGCTTAAACGAATTAGGAGTTTGGCACTGAAAACAGAACTCTGACATGCTTGGAACTTTGGATGCTAAAATAGTTCCAAGCAATCCATGATCAGGCCCTGACACTTTGAAATGTCTAAATTACCTGTCATTTGATTTCAATGTTTTCCAATTGTTTTACTGGATTTCTGCCTGTCTTTTGCCCAGCATTGTCTCTTTCTGAACAAGTTAGTGACTAAGTCTTGCTTAAACTCACTCAGGAGGATAAAGCTTGAAGACCTAAAATCCATTGGTTTCAGGGACCACTTTTATCTGGTTTCCCGTGTCTGAGATTTGCAAGTTCTTGCCTTAAAATTATAGTTGTTAGGACATTTCATTGAGCCTGGGTTGCTCAGCAGCCAGCCGAAAATATTTCAGCTCTTTCACTACTATTGTCTATAGATAAAGAAGTGGTTCTGGCAGCAGAGACTATCCCCAAAGTTTTGCCACTGAGAGATTTAATTGACAAGTTAATGTAGTTATTGGCATCTATACCTAGGAGCAGCCTTCTGTTCCAAGCATTGGATAGCCCACTTATGTTCCTGAGAAGAATAGCTGTGCTCTGCACTTAGCATTTGCTGTTAAGCAGCGATAGATGTCATTTGTTTAATGTGTGGGATCCATTTTAAGTTGCTTAAGCCTTCTGGACAGTAAATGTTAATGTTGGAGTATGCCATGAAGTGACCATATACCTGGCAGACTCTGGTTTTTAGCTCTTAGATTGTACACTCTGACAGTGGTTGAAGGGACTCATTATCTTGAGTAGGACCTATAGGCATTGTGCTACAGATTAAAACATACCTACATACCTCACCTATTTTGTAAGTAAAAATCAAAGGGTAGAACATATTTAAAAGCTTCTACATTTAATTGCTATCACTTCATTAGAGTACAAGTGAGTATTGTTTAGTAAATATGTTTTGTCTACAGAGGCTTATTACTCGTAAGGAACTGCATTATTATAGACTCATAGAATGGTAGGGGTTGGAAGGGACCTTTAGAGATCATCTAGTCCAACCTCCCTGCAGAAGCAGGTTCACCTAGATCAGGTCACATAGGAACATGTCCAAGTGGGTCTTGAAGACCTCCAAGGAAGGAGACTCCACAACTCCTCTGGGCAGCCTGTGCCAGGACTCCGTCACCCTCACAATATTTTTTTCTTGTATTTAAGTGGAACTTTTTGCGTTTGCAGCTTCATCCCATTACCCCTTGTCTTGTTGCTAGCTACAACAGAAAAAAAGGGATGCCTCAACCTCCTGACACTCACCCTTTAGATATTTGTAAATGTTAATAAGATCTCCCCTCAATCTCCTCTTCTCTTGACTAAACAGCCGCAGTTCCGGCAGCCTTTCCTCGTATGAAAGATGTTCCAGTCCCCTTATCATCTTGGTGGCCCTTTGCTGGACTCTCCCCAGCAGTTCTCTGTCCCTCTTGAGCTGAGGAGCTCAGAACTGGACACAAGACTCCAGATGAGATCTCACCAGGGCAGAGTAGAGAGGGAGCAGAACCTCCCTTGACCTGCTGGCCACACTCTTCTTGATGCATCCCAGGATACCATTGGCCTTCTTGGCCACAAGGACACATTTTATTCCCTAAAAGCACAAAACCTAAGTAGAAAAAAAATATGTTGTAGTAGTATAAACCTCTTAAAAGGCAGATAGCTATGTCAAATTAGTCTTCCATATTCTCTTCAGGTGATACATTCCCCATCTCAACATTTAAACAAAAGCAGCAGCTGGCTAAAAGTGAACCTAACTGTGATTAAGGTAATGCTGGTTATGGCTGTACACGCATGGATCCTGTGCCTCCTTGGCTGTTGTTACTACTTTAAACGCCTATTCACACCCTTCGCAGCGTGTATAACCATAGTTACAACAAACTGCAACAAACTACTGCAGTAAGCACTATCTTGTTTTCATGCTAAGTCTCAAATCCAGTTCAGGGCTGTGGAGTTCATTGTACTCCAAGTTCTTGAATGAATGGTTGCAATCTGGTCTAGTAACTTATTATTTTCCAGTCAGTTCCAAGAAATGTGGAGCTACCCACTTCAAGGCTAAGGCTGAAGAGCTAGATAGAATGTTTGCTCAAGGTCCGGCCCACACCTCTTGAAGACTTGTGCAATGAAACATTTAATTTGCTGAGAAACACTTAGATAAAATAGCATTTAGTGCACATGTGATTAGAACAAGCAGGTAAGATTGGAAAGGCCAACATTTTGATCAGTGAATTAATACCTTTGGCAAGGGTTTGTTTTAATGCAAAACTCTGCTTATGCTTTGGTAAGGATCAAGTTCTGAGAGATTAAGATAAAATGCAAACTGTAATTTATTAGTCATGGTTCAATAACAAGGACTGATCTAAACACCATAGGAGGAAAAAGCTACACCAATACGATTACATTTAGGCTTATAGCCTCATGGTGGAGATTGCTTTTTTAAGAGAAAAACAAAGCTCACACCTTTAAATGACAGACTCTTTGCATTAGAATGATAGAAATAGCACTTTGATATGGAAGTGATGACATGTTTTTATGCAGTCACTTTTACTAGTATGCTCTACCAGCAGTGGCTTTCACTGTTTGGTTTCTGCATGCTTTTACTGAGCAAGATGAAGAGGGTTCACATGTCTGGCTCCCAAAATACTAGACTGAATAAGTCTGTTTCATTAGTCAAATGGTCAATCTTGTGAACCAGAATTGAAATGCACCTTCTCACAAGTACTCTTAATTGTAGATTAGAACACCAGAGAGAAAAGTGGTGGTAAGAGCATTGTCAGAACTTCTCAGTTATTGTCTCCTGCCAATGAGGAGTGGTAGAGAAACGTCCTCAGAAACTGATAGCATCAGCCATCAACAGTACTGCATCTACAGATTTTAAGAAAAAGTTGTCTTTTCCAGTCAGTGCTTTGTGACCTATGCTGGGCACAGTGACCATGATGGTTAACTATTTAGCACAATAGTTCTTCTCAACTTACAGGTTCTAACCCTGCTCTCACTGAACTGAGTAGGAGCATTATAATTTTTTTTTCCATAAGAGCAGAGTAGTGGGCTGTTAACCTACAGTAGCTTTTTTTTTCTGTATGTATTCATATGCTTTTGTTAAATCATTTATTAACTTTTGTTGCCATAAAATGATTGTATAACATACTGTTTAGAGTAATTTGGAATTTGTTTGTGGTTTTTCATACATCTACAAAAGTCATAATATTTGCTATAAATAAACATCATCTGTTTTATTTTGGCTCCTTTGGCTTCTGCAAGCTTGTAACAGTGTTAGTACTCCCTCTTCGTGTAACAGATGATAGTTAAAACAGTTTGGGTTTGTAACAGTTAGGATGGTTCGATCCTATCTTTTGCTATCATTAAGCCATTTCTACCAAAGCTCTGGTTGAAGAATGAGACTTTTTGAAAGAATAATTTCAGCTTTTTGTATTTGAAAAATTTCCTTACTAAGTAGAGGGAATATGTGGCCTCTTTGTCTTTTGTTTCTTGTTTTTTCCAGATAAGGGACAGCTTTTTTTCCCCAAACGCTGCCATAGTCAAGCTTCTTTGGATTTTTCGGTTAATATACTCAGAGGTTGTAAACAACACTGGTGTAGGGCTCAGCTGAACTTAAGTGTTGTTATAGATATAAAGAATTATTATGAGCTTAGATCATGCCTGTAATTATTTGATTGCTCTCATTTGCCTCTTGTGCTGTATGACGTGAAGAGAATAATCTAAATCAGTTTAGTTGAAAAATGCAAGAAGATATGCCTTTGCTTTATTTTACTTGAATGAATTTTATTACAAATATTTCAAATGTTTTTATTGATCTTTATATTTGCACTGGAAAATATTGGTTGTGAAGCAATGTGTTTTATTTTTTGTTTTTTCTATATTGATTTACCCAGTGCTGACTCAGTTTCTAGCCAATGTGTGACTCAGAAAAAATTTCTGTAGCCAGCATACACATGTGTGTGTGTGTGTGTACTACACGTGCACATAACAAAACAGAAGTTTAAAGAACTATGTGACACAAAAGAAAAGCAGTATATACATTTTCAATTTAATACCAATGAGATAAGAATACTTAGTTTTTCTAGATTGGAAAAGAAGAAAATACAGCCATTATCTTACCAAGGACCTTGCAACTTCTACCTGCTCCTTTTCAAACTGAGTCTGAGTGGCTGTTATTTGCTATAAGTACCTAGTGACAACATGTAATGGACTTCCATATATTACATTTTTGTTAGGTAATGCTTAAAAGCATTGCTGACCTCCTTGTATCCCTGTGCCAGTGAGGGTTTCACTGGCTGTCCCAAAGCTGCCAGAGATTAACATGTCACAACTTGAGCTGAGTGTGAAAAGAGGTATGTACAGCAAAGTTGAAATGACCACTTTTTTTTTTCCATTTCAGAAATATAACAACTATTTTCACCTTGTTAGCATTTTCTTGATAATAACTAACATATACTGCTCTGTATGATATTTCCTCTTAAATTTCACTGCTACATGTCAGTATCAGACAGCAAAGATTTCAACAGGTTTTTTAAATGCTAGTAACAGATTCCACCATGCTTGAGAGTGAGACAATAATTGCAAAGACAGAATTTAAAAAAAATTTAAACAGAAATTGTGCCGTAATCCCCTCCTTACAAGATTGTCTTTTTACTCATTTTTAAGGTTAATGCTTCAGGCCTGTATCTTCCAAGAGATCCAGAACGTCAAAGTTTCATTTTAGCAGATGAGTTATGCTATAAAATGGCATCTGTCAGTAGGCTTGTGACTTTTATTTATTTCAGTTATCTGTTGCATGTTTTCAGAGCAATTATATTTTCTTCTTTTTACTCATGGAGAAGCTCCAAACTAGTAGAAAATGGAGCATTCATTTTTCATGGCTTGCACACTAAATTGGGATTGTCAGTGAGTGTTTCACATCTGGAATGTTTGCATTAACACTACCAGCTGAATTATGTGGGCTGTAATTTTATTATTTTTTTTTAATTGAAAGTCACAATAAATATAAATAGTCAAAGTTTCTCAATGTTTGTCATCAATATGAAAATTTTTTCCTGTGTTCTTTCAAAAGTTTGTCTTTCTATTTCTTGAATCTCATGTCTTATCTGCTCTTTCTTATTTAGGAGCTATCCCAATATATTGATTTCTATTCTGTGTGTTTGAGAGGAGTTTTTGTGTTATGTAAACTGTTTTAACTGCTTGGTACATATTACTGCGATTTATCACTTTTTTTTTTCTGTGGTTTATATTACAGTGCTTCTCCACACTCTTTGGTAGAGCAAACCAGCTGCCTAGCACATCACTGGACTTTATCTTACTTCTTATTTATACTATTAATCTTCATGCTAACAGCTTTATAATTCTGATGCAAATCCAAATGATGGCCAGCTATCACTCCATCCACATACTTTAGATCTGCTGATTTGATCTCAGAGTTGTTGAAGAATTAAATATACTCTGTAACTTTGGCATACTTAATAAAAACAGAAACAATCATATTGTCATGTATGGAAGGGAATTAAGTTACACAATATTAGGTTTAATATCCTTAAATGTGCAGAATAAGCCAAGTATGGTATTGGACTGGTTTTTGTGTTACCTGAAAGTCATGCTGGATTTGATCAACACATACTAAAAGAGTCCACTATCATCAACTGACTGTGAGTTCAGAGCTAGTCTTTGGAACAGCCCTGACATGATTCATTCTATAAATCTTCAATTCCTAAAGTGGTCATAAATTGTCATTTGTACAGGAAGGAGGAATTAGGCATGGGAAGTGGTTCAAACACTGCAACCTAGTCCATCCACAGTTCAGTGCTGCTCAGCTCTTTGTGAGCAGGTGGCAAGCACACCAAGCCTGAGCTACAGCGAATGATGGGAAAGACAGATTCACAGCTCTTGGAGCTCATCAGAAGCTTGTTCCCAGTCCTGCTCTTCAGCTCTCGTTGAAGACAATGGCAAAGGGGCATAGTCAGCATAATCACATTAAACAAGTCTGTCTGGGTAGGCATAGCCATTTAAGAGTGTGAACACAAGTTCCTGGTTTTAGGGAGGCACAAGGAAAAACAAGAAAAGTAGCTTATTGCTTCATGTTCCCATATCCTGCAAGTTAGCTTTATCATTAAGGAGTTAATGTTCCTTGTAGTAGTTGTTCTGTGATCTGGCCTTCAAATATAAAATCTTGATCTTGTTAGGGATGCTAAATGATCCTTTTTAATATGGTTTTCTATGTGTGTATGTATATATATATATCTCAATATATATCTATACAGGCCAGCATGAAGAATTATTTACTAACAAGCAAGTAATGTAAATTATATTATTTATAGAAAAAATAAAGCTGTTTGAGGACTTAGCACTTTAAAGTCCTAATTCCTTTGTTAGCCTGTTACTTCTATTGCATATTCTTAAACTGAATATAATCTCAACACCTAGTACATCCTGTCATTACTTAGCAGATATCTAGAAAGTTGTTTTGAAAAAGGCATCAATCAACCCTGAAGCTGTTCTATCTGTGGTCCAAAGACCCATTTTGTTGACAAGTCATGTAAGCTGCAATTCCTGCTTATTTTTTTCTGAACCAACCATCTCCACAGACTGTAGCATTAGCAGCTGCATATCTTCCCTGGCACAGAATGATTTAGGGTGGAGAGCAGATTCTTTCCCCTTCAAATCACTTCAGAAAATTCTTGGCAGAAAGCCAGCTGATTTGTTTTGTTCAAGTAGGGAAGTTTCATTTATCAGTACAGAAAAAGTATTTATGCACTGTGCTGAATTGTATGAATTCAGTTTCTCTGTCCCACACCAGTTGACTTTGTTATTCTCTTGATTATGAGTTTTGGTTTTTTTAACATAATTACTAAAAAATATAAAAAGCAGACTTGAGAGAATGTAGCCTTGTTACTTTTTCATTGCAATTTGTGAAATAGTTTGTGATACAGTTTGCAATATAGGTGTGAGCTGGAAACTGTTGCTCACAGATTAGACTGAGAAATAGAAATCAAGAAATGCAAGATAATAAAAGCAGTGCAAGGAAGCAACTACACATGCTATATGTGTTAAAACTGAAATTGCAGTCAAAATGAAATTGCAGTCCACAAATCTTAGTTCAGTTTCTTTTTTCTTTTTTTTTTTAGCTTCTAAATTAGTGGCTCTACTAAACAAAGAAGCCTCAATATGGAAACAAGTTTTGTGTTGTTTTCTTACACACTTCTTTTTAGTCACTTTTAAAAAATTTATACTAAATTATTTCTAAGGGAGACTCCCTGAAAGTATTTTTTAAAGTATTGATGTAAGGTTCTCTATAATGCACAATACAGCAAAATATTTAAAATCTTCTCAATTCTCTATTAACTCAGTATGGGATGTTCTGGGATATTACCCTTTGATTATGTTTACAATTTAAAAAGTGTGGTTTTAGTGATAAAAATGGGAAAGTTTTCCATTTTTTATGTATAAATGCATGTGCATTTGTATATATTATAGAGAAAGATATAACTCAGTTCTTAAAACCATGATGCCTGAATGTTTTCCATAATTCCAAGGTGCTGACATCAGATATATTTTATTTTCCTGTCTACTCAGCAGGAAATGGATTTTATTTCTCTATCATATTACTGGAGGTGTATTGAGCTGAAGATTGATATTTGCTGTGAGCAGCCTGAAATTAAGAAATAATGTAGAAAATAAAGGTATGGCCTGTTTCAAAGATAAAAGGGCAAATTTTTGTGCGGAACAGGATGGAAGAATGTTGATACGGCTTTTAAACCCCTTCGTTTTTTTAGCAGAGTTAATCTTGTCCTGCTACAATCTGGCTTCAACTGTTCACGCTATTTTTAGTTACTGATCTTAGCCAGGTCTTCAAATAGCTCAGAGCTGGTGTTGTTTGTGTCTGATAGAAAACTGATACGGAGTTGGCTGGTATTCTCATTCATGTTTCATAATCTTCCCTAGTGCATACATGAAAACAGTGTCTTTGGTGTGCTGGGAGGAGACATTTGTATTGCCTTGGAGTTAATATCCATGGTTTGACATCCACAATGCTCCTCATGTGATCATAAAGGAATAAATGAAAACATTTTAATGAAAATTAAGCTGTTTATTTACCTTTAGCTGCAGAGAGGTGTCACAGTTAGAAAAGTTAAGGAAGCTCTCTCTTGAGCTTCCCTGAGAAGAGTTAGAGTAACACTAAAGTTTCTCTCTTATTTGTGTATTAAGTCCTTCATGCAGTCTTGTGTGCCATGAAGACCAGAAGTGTAAGACAGAAGTAGTTGTTTAGCTGGCCCTTTGAAAAAAACATTAATTCAAAAGTAAGCCATTACACAGCTTTTCAAGCATCATTGATACAAAGCTTGCATCCACAAAAGCGAAAGACTTGCAGGGAGTTTTTATTGATCAATTAAATTAAAATAGATGCAATGAGAACAAATATACCATCAAAACCTATTAATAAACCTACACGTATATCTTTATAAAGTACTGATATCTCTAATTACATAACTTTTTCTTACACTGCTTTACATATAGATATAATTTCAAACATCTGATAAGAGTTAACTTTTGAAATAAGCGTTTCTTCTATTCTAGGAAATAAAGCATCTTTTCAGGCATTGTAGGATTATAAATTCTTAGATTTAGAAAATTGGAATGTAGTTGTTAATTTTGGTTCTGTGTCTCTGAGAAATGCATTCAGCTATCCATACAATATTCCTGCACTCTTGTTCCTTTAACTTTACATAGGCATAAAACACTCCAAAATGAAACTGGTTGTTGAATGCAAGCACATTCAGCTTAACCTGTGGAAAAAATGAAACAAGTGTTATGGTAAAATACTGAAGAAGGCAAATGAGAATTTTAAATGGTAGCTTTTTAGATCAAGATTTATATGCAAATTTGCAACCATGACTTTATTTAGGTATCTCTGAGTATAAATATAATTTAAACATCATCTGTGAATTAGTTTTGTTAATAGACTACAGCAACATTACAGGCAAGTAAAGGACAGTGGTGAAATACCTTCTTCAGTAGACTATTGAGAGGAAATTTCATTAAACAGTTTATATGAGATGGCTTTGGTATAGAATATCACGGCTGTCAGTTACACAACTAGTCTTCAAAAGAATATCTTTGGATTTATTTTATTTAAAAAATAAATCCTTCTATTTTTGATTCAGACAAATGTTGACAGCCATAGAATACTATGTTCTTGAATGCAAAGCTGCATGATGCAGAATAGTGGAATCAAAAGCCCAGCACTTCTTATTTTAAATGTTATTCCAGGTATGTAACTTTCATTTTGATGTAAGGTTAGAAGCTCTCACCTCATGTTCAAAAAATGCATCTTCCAGTGTCTTTTCTCCAGTGCCACTACCTACACCTTCAAACACAGCTTTGTATTCCTAAAACCATAGAAAACCACCCAATGAAAATAAGGTACTTTTGCAATCTGTGCAGTACAGATAGCTTACGTTACTTTATTGATTACTCCATGCTCAGTAATCTTTCTGTGTAGAAGAACTCACATTTAAATTCCAGTTCTACATAAATCAAAAGCTAAAAGCATATAGTCAGCAAAAGAAAGAAAAATCACATTTGTTCTTGTGTTTCTTAACTGTAATTTCCTACAACTTGAAGTAATTCACAGAAACACTAGAAGTGATTTATTGTAGAGTGAAACATGACCTTTCACTCCTTTGGACAGAGAGCACTGAACCTCTTGTACAAATAGCGTCCGTCAGAGCCAGAGCTGTAAATGGAGCCAAAACCCTGAACTCTGATCCTCACATGGTTGCTCATTTTATTTCCTGGATTTGCTTTATCTGCATTAATATTATACCTAAATGTATTAATATGGTATATTATCCTGGAATTTTCTCTGTAGATATATTTTCCTTCATTTCTTATGTGTTACATTTCTGGATAATTTACTTCTCTGTATATTTAATTTTATTTTTCCTATGGAGTAGCAGTGCAGTGCAGTATAGGTCTAGTATAATGGTTCTCAAATTCATCTAAATATCCCATCATCACCAAATAGACTTGCTCTATACCACATTGACACAGTGACACGTTTCTAACGTTCTGTTTATGCACAGGAACAGGTGTGCATCTCCGGCTTAATTTCTTCTGTGGAAAAAAACAGTAGACCAGATATCCTTTTGTTTTGTGTACCTACTTGAAGGTAGTCAAGAGTACCACAGTTAATTCATAGAGCAGTTGTTGCTGATTGATTCATATTCAATAACAGCACAAGTCGCATCAATGTTAATAATTTAATTGACTTCTTTGATTCAATCAGTGATTAAAAAAAAACTTTTCAGATGCTCATTTTTGTGATGCACTAGCAATAAACCAGGTTTTCATGTGAATTTTTTGGTCATCTAATTTTAAAATGACTTACACTTTTGTTCCAAAATCTTAGAGGCAGCATCTGTGAAGTGAAACTCAATTTGAGCTGATGAAGTAGGAAGACTTTTGCTTACTAGAATGTGATCTGGTCTTATGTAGACATCATTACAAGAGGAACTTTGTATCACACTCAGGTAGTAACACATCTTAAAGTGTCTTCATATCAAACACCTTTGATTCCATATAGATCTTTATGGGACTTTTTCTATCTTTGCTGATATTTTTATCTCTGAAAAATGCTTTTAACTTATAAGAATACTCTTTAAAATTTTGCTGATATCAAGAGATGTGAAGTACTTGTATTTTGGCTTTTTGTTTTGAGGAATCAGATTACGTACTGCATAGTAATCTGCCACACTCTTCACTTGCTCGTAGTCGTCTGCATTGGCCAACAGGTGTAAGCCTTCTGGGTACAGTTTTCCACAGGTTGGATACAGCTTCTCTCGGTCATCTTTACTCAGCTCAGTGCCAAATGAATTAATGGTGATGATAAAGGCACGCCTGTCTGCCTCAAACTTAATACGCAAAAAAAAAAGAATAAAGAGGTGTTATTAGAGATCTCAAAATAAATTAATGTGATGATGTGGGGTTTTTTTGGTTTGTTTTTTTTTTCTTTTCAGTAAGCTAAGCAATGGAAACTTCAGTGGACTTCAGAGCATTAGAAACATCCCTTATTTGCAAGTGGACCTGCTTCGGCAGGGAGGTTGGACTAGGTAATCTCTAAAGGTCTCTTCCATCCCTAACATTCTATGATTCTATGAAGTACTTGTTAAATTTTAACTAGAAAATCAAACAATGTTTTGCAAGCATGGCTTTTATTCTGTGATTTTTGTACTGAAAATATAATCTCTCCTACTTCCTCATTTCTCTACTTAGTTAACCCAGATGTTGACAAGCAAAAAACCTCCTCGCACACCCTTCCGAAGCTGTGAAAAGATACTCTTGTAAATAATAATAAAATACAGGAAAAGACAAAGAATCAACAGTACTGTTCTATGGTAACTCAGAGTGCTGTTGAGAGTAAAGGTTGAATAGAAAATGTGGAAAAAAAGAAAAATAGTTTCTGAATGCACATATTTAAAACAATAATTTAATAAGATGGATGAGGCTGTTTACTTGCCAAGTTAAAGTTTTCAAGTGGTTTAAATAACAGTTAATTTTTAACACATGGAATCAAACACTATATTTTTTCTGCCAAGATTAAATGCCTGTAGCATCTATATTTTCCTTGCAGCAGTAGACTAAAAGTCATTTTAGTCTACTGTCTAAGTCTAGATCTTAGGTTCTTTCATACAAGGCAAAATTTCACTTGCCATTCTTAGAATCTGAGTTAGAAATATAATAGTAAATAAAAATAATCTCACTCAATTATGTCTGGTTTAAATCTGTTCTTCTGCCTTGACACCTAAATTGACTATGGCTGTATTTCTTTATTTTACTACTTGCTTTCATGTAGTAAGAACAACAGAACCCTTCCTTATTTCAGGGATTAGGCAGGAAAATCTTCCAAGTGAAGCACATACAGAGTAAGCACATGTTAGGCAACTTGCAGAATTTCTTATGCTCTGAAATTTTTAACTGTTTTAGGCAGATACTCTTTTCTGTTGACTAAGACTGTGGTTGCAACACAATTCTACAACAGTTAAGCACATATTCATAGAACTTACTCCTGTGTACTGGAACACACTGTAACAGGGACCCAACTGCCCTCTGGAACTGACTTCAGAGTAAGGAAAATGAGTAAACAATAGAGAAATAATGAGAATAAAATAGGTGTGCTTGAAAAGATTTCTAGGTAATGAATAACAGGACCAAATTTCACTTGCCTTATTAATACAAATAGGTAAATTTGCTCTAGGGTAACTGTTTGGGGAAGACAAATGCTTTGTTTTTTTCTTCTGTTAAAGCC
The DNA here is from genome assembly GCA_013401255.1 of Urocolius indicus. Lineage (NCBI taxonomy): Eukaryota > Metazoa > Chordata > Aves > Coliiformes > Coliidae > Urocolius > Urocolius indicus. The sequence goes on from WBNH01005912.1 coordinate 24,269, forward strand.
ATGTAGAATCTAACTGATATATTTGTAATTTCTTTTTTTTTTTAGTAAAAAACATGCTCAGGTGAAATTGCAACTAATACTAGCAGGTTTGGGGCCTATTTCTGCTGTCTCTCAGTTTGAGAAAATTGCAGGGTCAATCCCAGCCATACAGACCTCTCAATTCATGAAAGTATTAGCACATGAGATTCTCCATAGTAAGCAAGGCCATGAGACAGTTACTCAGTAATGTGAGCCTTTTGATTGTTGAAGGTAGAGGTGGAGTCAGGATGACAATTTCCATATGGGAAACTGAAATAGCACATCTGCTACTTGAAATTTAGCATAGGCTCCTAATAACAAGCAGAGTACTAGCTGCAATGCAGTTCTTCAGTTTCTTGCTGGATTTGGGGTTAAACATGAAACATTTTTTGCTCATGGTGGAAGAGACATCTCAGTACTTCTAATGTGGAAGGTTATCACCATGACTGGTGGTCAAGGAGTTTGGGAGTTAAATACCTCAGCCTCATTCTGATAGGGTCAGGTTGGTAGTCATACATATAAGATTAGACAATAAATAGCAAGTATTCTTTTGAGTAAATAAACTTTGGCTTTTTGTGAATTCAACCGTTGGTTATCTGCTCTATGTATGTCTTCAGATTATTAAAATATTATAGGAAATATTAAAGGAAATCTGCTACAAAAAAGTTTATCCCCCTAGCTTGATTGATATAAGGGATTTTAAAGCAGCTTATCATAAACTAAACTGTTACCACTAGTGTAGAGTTTTACTAGATGCTTAAATTAACATTTGTAAGTAATCTTTTCTGAACATGAATTTGTAGCTAAAAATGCACTTTCTGAAAAATCTGATTCAACTATGGGAAATGTCTTTACCTCTGCCAGCCAAGCCCTTGATTTTTTTATTTTTCAGAAAAGAATAGTCAGAATACTTTATTTCTGGTCAATTTAACTTAAGAATATTTTCTTTAGAACATAAACTGAAATACTATGACTGGTTAAATAACATACAAAATTGCATTCCCTTTTAGGACATTGTTTTGTAGGATGTAATTTAGGCTCATTCTTCCTTGAAGGGTAAGCTCCCAGGGATATCATCTCTCTGCTATAATGCAAACATTTAGTGTGGTGTCATCAGAACCCAGTAAATTTTGATCCATTTCCAGGGTGTTTTGCTTATCTGGAAGAAAGACACTTGAAACCAAATGGGTGATCTGGGTCTCAAACTCTGCAAAGAATTGTCTGCCTACAAGTCTAGAACTTGCCAGGAAGATAGCTTTGAGAACAAAATTTTAGGAATTTCTGCATCTTTTAGTACAATAACATACACAAAAATATTCTTCACTAAGCTGCAGGTATGCTTTGGGGAGGAGGACATTAGGAATTTTGTGTGTCATGGAAAAAATAAACATTAAACACTTCTGAGTTGAGACAAAAATAATACATGGAATGTTGGACTTTTCTGTATGACACTAGTTTCAAAGGTCACTGAACTCTAACTTCAATCATTAATTTTAATAGAAAAGTAAGCAAACATAATAGTGCCATGAAACTTAATGATTATTAATTAGTAAACATATCGTAATATCAGATCTTAGCTATGTCAAATTTAATTTTGAGCTGGGAGTTCTAAAAATAAGCCACTTTTTTAGTTTTTCTATTTAACACAGAAAAGTCTTGAGGGGCAGCAGTCTTAGCAGCAGTTAATATAAAAATATTAACTGAGGCTAACTTCTCCCTGGTAATGTACTAGTTGCTTCTCTTGTCACAAGGTGAAAGTCTTAGTTCCAATTTAGAAAAAAAAGTATTCAGAGGAGAGGCAAAGATTTGACAAGTGACTTTGCAAATGGAGAGAGAGGAAACAGGAAAAAACGAAACAACCTAATCATGAAAACATTGAGGAGTTCTGTCATGTACAAAGACTGAATTTTTCTTACCTCAAGAATAGGTCTCATTATTTCTGCTGTAGTACCACCTTGTTTTTCACAAAACTTATAGAACGCCTCAAGATAAGACTACATGAAAGAAGAAGAGAAATATTTTAAATATACTGAAGACCTGGACTAGCATAGCACACAATCATGAATCTAATTTTTAAATACTCCCATTAACTTTGACAATTCTACCTATGAATTCAAATATGTTCTTAATTATTTTGCTGGATGGAAAGTTGAAATATTAAAATATTAATGTCTTGTTATCAAAATATGGGTTTAAATGCTTTTAAAAACTGTTATAGGACAAATATTATGTTTTCTTTGTTCTGTAAAGAAGAAACGTCTTGAGCTCCATGGAGTTTCTACTGCATAATAAACAGATGGCAGAAGGAAACTCTACATTTATAGTGTGGAGGAGGGGATTTGGGAATATGCCATGGCTGTTGGGCCAGCACTGTGAGGATACAGAAACTAATCCCTACTGCTCTATCCTAAACCCTGGATTAGGACAAAACAGAGAACAAAGCTTCTGTAATACTGGTCTGTGCAGCCCTCTGGTCAATTAAGAATTCTGTCTTGGTATCCATTTCAAAATACCTGCACAGGAAGGACACTAAATATCTCAGAGATGCTGTTCACCTTGCCTTTCCATCCCCCAAAATACTGTCTTAGAGAACATTTATGTTTTCAAAATGGAGTTGCTAAAACTTCATACAGTCTTGTTAAAAGACGCTGTCACCAGCTATGCAATTAAGTGAATTTTGAGTAGAGACATCTCAAGGGGAATCTGCTGCATGTAATTTGCATTAGGTTCTCTATAGTGCTATCTGATAGTAGAACTGAAATATAATTGATCACATTGACAGCTGAAGCAGAAGAGAAAGGATATATTAATAATTAGGTGTATTTTCGGAATGATTCCCCTGGTACTTAGAAGAGTGAGAAAAAAATTAGTAAGTGTAAACATATGGTCATCCACATAGGATGCAAGAATCAAATATATAGGTTATCAAATGGAAAACAAGTGTCTAGTAGTACTGAGAGACAATTAAAATACTTGGGCATAACTGATGTTGTTTTGAATAAGAAGTAGCAGAATATTTAAATATCAAACATTGGCTTGGGAATTTTTAAATATCATTTGTAAGATAAACAGAATTTTTTTTCTCCCCTAGTGCAATCAGATCACCATAAGAATACATCCTGTAGTCTGGGCCATCCACTGTGAAGGAAAGATAAGAAATAATTTGGAGAGAATGTACCAGGAGGTACCATTAATGGAATGAAATATGTATAGCTATTAAAGAGACTATCCTAAAAGTATTGACCTGTGTACTAATATTTGTAGAGTACTTTGAAAATGCATGGCACATGCTAGATGAACATCCTTATAGCATTCTGCTGTAGCAATGCTAAAGATAATGTAAAAAGGAAGAAAAATATACAAAAACCTTAAGTAAAATAAAATGTTGCCAGACTCAAAGGCTCACTTGGGAGCTAGTGGTTCCATGACTTTCGGTGGATAACTGAGTTATTCATAAATAAATGGGTCTGGATATTAGGCTGACATCTAAAGCACTTTCATTAATGAGATATTAAATTAGAATTTGGATGTAGACCTAACATTTGAAAACAGTGGCATAGAAATGAAAGGAGCTGGATTTGATTCCTGGACTTGTCATCAACCAGCTGACCTTAGGCAGCTTGCTTCTGTTTCTCCATCCATAAAACAGAGTTTTTAATACTGACCTCCTTTCTTGAGACACTTTTGAAAAAACCCAAGCATTATTCATTATGTTGCAAGAACTTGCCTTGTACAGTTTGTTGCGCATTATTTCAATGTTCATTTCATCCAGGTCATTTTCAGACAAGCAGTCTTGAAAGAAAGCAGCTGAAAGCAGAGTTTATTATGTTACAGTATATACATGCTGATAATATTAATCTCTTGCCTATTGCCATTCACTAGTGTACTAGCACAGCTCTGAACTTACACCCAAGAAAGGGTGTAATAACAAAGAGGAAGATAAATCCTCTTGATTTTACCCTTATCCTCCTATTCCCTCCTTTTTAATGAGAATCTGCTGTGAAGGGAATCAATCAGTGCTGCAACTAGAGTCCACATCTCTAGAGAGAATCAGATGTGAAATGCTAACGAAAGCCCTAATCTTCTCAGAGGTATATGGTTTGGACATTAGGGAGATTTTCTAGTGAGGAACATGAAAGAAAATTTTTGTCTTAAATCATGCAAGTATTCTGCAACTGTTAAGGAGAATCCCCTTTCCTATTTTCCCTCTTTCTCTTTGTGTATGTCTGTAGCAGGGAGAAAGCAATAGGTTGCAACTAGTAAAGGGTCATAAGCTTCAATCTTGACCATCTATGCTTCGACTTTGACCATCCAGGTCCTTTGCAGAACACGCTAAAGTACAAGCTTTTGAACAGGGAGGCAGAGGTGGAAAGTTTGTTTGTGCAGCTGACCAGCTTAAAAATACTGTATTCATAACTGACAAAAATATACCAATCCCTCACTGTTCCTAAGGTATGCCAGCAGGGCAGATGAGTGCTGCATGACGGAGTGTCTCAAAAAGTGTCAATGGAAGATGGTATTTAGAGAGAGCATGTGAGCCTGGCTGTGTTTTGTGGTCTTCTCCCCTCCTACTCTTCCAGCATCCAGATTTTGAATGAAAAATATTAGAGGGTGTAGCCCAGACAGTTTCCTTTAGTATTTCTTTGTAGATTCATTGCCTGTGAATATGTCCCATCTTTTTAAAGCTCTAACACTACTTTCTGCTTTTACAACCTTCTTTAATAAAAAACAAAAAAAAAGGAAGAAAAAATCAAATCAAGACATTTACTACCAGCTGTGTAAAAAGAGTATTTTATTTTACTTGTTTTAAAACTAGTTTTCTGCTGTCTGTGGAGGACTTGCCCAGGAGCAGATACTCCTGACAAGAACTACAGCCCAAGACAGGCCGTGCTGTTGCAGAGGATAGGTGTGGGGAGGAAGGAGCAGCAGAGAGAAATTATCATGTACTGACTGCACACTCCCTCAGCTCATGATACCACTCTTTGATTCTCCAAAGGGACAGAGAGTAAACTCTGGTGATAATATGAGGGCAAAGGAGAAGAGCCTGGAGTGAAGGAGTGGCAAAAGGGGGAGGAATGGTGTTTTCCATAAGCATGTAAATGGTTCTTTCTTTTCTGTTTGTTTCCTATTGCCTGGATCAGTAATTTATTATTTCTATTAATCAACAATAAATCAAGTTAATTTTCCCCAAGTTGGGTCTATTTTGCCTAAAATAATACTTTGTAGATGATCCTAACCCAAGAGCTCATTTTTTATATCTGTTTTCTCCCCTTATTGTGCTGGGGACAGGGGAGTGAGCATGTGGCTGGGTGGGAGTTTGGTTTCTGTCAGGGACCAATCCCCATAGCTGCTTTAGAAGCAGAATCCAAAACCACTCAGAGTATTCAAGCACATACAGTGGTGTCTTGTAAGATCAAATCCATCCAATTCCATCTCATTCTCAGTACTCTTCCCAGCACTGTCCCACAGCTTGTTATTTTTTGCTCATGCGAGCTGGTGCAGCACATTAGAGCTTCATCCCAGTTTCAGAATGTGGCACTCTCACTTCTCACTCTGTTTTGATTTTAGATTTGGTTCTTCAAAATAGGGATTTTCTTTGTGTTTGAATCATGCCCGAATCCCAAAAGGGAATCTAAGTTCTACCACATCTAATATTTATTAGTAACTGTCTGCTTCTTGATACATAGTGAGGAACAGGCAAGATTTCATCTTACATTTTTTTAATTATAGATACAGATGTTGAAATAAAAATATAGATCCTCTAAATCAGTGGCTACTTTGGGTAGAAAAGATATCCATTACACTTCTTGAGGAGTAACACGTTTTCTTTATGTCTGCTACTCAAGGTTGATATAGAAGCTATTAATCCACACTTCATGTTTTGTTTACCAAAACACAGCATAACCAGTGGAAAACAAGCCACTCCACCTATTCTTAAGAATACAGAATAAGTAGTTTCAAGAAAAAAAATATAAATAATTTAATGTTCCTACCTAATGGCGTGTCAACCAAAATTGCATTGAACAGCTCAGTGGGGTTTGAGGCAATGCTGACTGCTTCCATTTGCTCAAAGCTCCCCAGTGGATGGCACTTGGGAACAAGTTCAGCTATGGGCCGCTGATGTAATGTGCCAGTTATTAAAAGAATTACGTTGTCAATCATATAGCTGTATCTGTATTTGAAAGAAAGAGAACTTAATAACGAATTTTCATTCAAAGCAATGTTTGTGATTGGTACTAATACTGAAGTCAGAAATAATCACAGTTCTTCCAAGTTTGTAAATTTGCTCTGTATCAATGTCTCATCAAAAGCAAACAAAAGGTTTTAAATTGCAAGTGAGTAACCAAGTGCTTGTTGTAAACCACATGAATAGTTTGGAAAAGAAACACTTTTAAGTAAGGGGAAATAGAAACATGAATATAATAAGCATAACAGCTGTGAAATGTAGATTCGCTATAGCAAAGGACAATAAATAGTATCAAAATGTAAATGACTTCAACTAGCACTTTCTCTGCTTTGGAACAGGTGAGATACATCATCTGGACAGAGAAGCAGCGTGTGAGAATCTTGTCATTAAAACTGGGGAGTTCATGCAGCTGGACCAGTCTTAGGGCCTTCTCACTCAGCTTTAACTGTCCTTGAAAGAGGAAATTAGGAACAGGTTCTCACAGATTTCTTCTTTATTAATAAAAAAATTTCTTTTCAGCAGAATTTTTCTATCAGCTTCTTACTAGTTTTACTATCAGGTAGGCTGATAAGAATTTTGTCAGTGACTTGGGAACAGGAAAGCTATTCACTTGGGACGCCTATAACAAGGATGCCAGCCTTCAGCTTGTATAGTTGATTCAGAACGCAGCTAGAGACATATAAGCATTAATATGATCTCTGTGAGTAGGCTCAAGGATCAGGTGAAATATAGTTCAATGATTTAACAATTGTGTCAAATACCTTAAACTAATGTCTCCATTGTTAAAACAATTGTGTGCTGAGTTTGTGCATGCATATATACACATGTATGTCAATCAGTATGACAAAAGAGCTATCATAATTTTTATATTTTTACTATCATTTCCCTGAAGTAAACTATAAACATTGTATATCTACAGAGCACAGCTGTCTTGCAGCAGTCTTTAAGATCTTGTTGATATTTTAGCCTAAAATTGGTCAGCTGCTTTTGAAAAGACAGAGAATAATGATATTTTATTTTACTGTTAGGATGAAAATGCTCCCTGAAAGTAACCTGAACAGTCTATTGTTCTTGTTTTAATATATTAAAAAGATAGGATCAAGAGGAGTAGACAATTAGGAAAAATACCCTGCTGTCATTTCACTAATCCATCTTATACTGTTATAAAGTAGATCCCTGGTTTTAAAGTTATTTTAAGTTATTCATTTACAAGTTTTATCTGTTTATGATTGTTTTGAGATCAGAACTTATCTGGTATCAAACAGCACATGTACTTTTTAAAATGGTGGTTTGGATCTAAATATCTTGCAATAAGCAACACAAAGTTCTTCTGGTTTTAATGTTCAAAAGGTATAAAAAATATGGGCGTATGATGTGTTGTCTTTCCCTCCTTAAAAAAAAAGTCTAGAACTTGCCACATGCCTAGGAATTAAATTACTGTCCTGAATATCATGAAATTACTAATTTTGCGTTAGTCATCCCTAAAATTAGGAGAGGGATGAAAACTTGTTAGTTTTACAAGTTCTCTGACTTAAATGATGTTTAAAAATGATAACCATTTCTCTCAATCTCTACAACTCCTCCTGACACCATATACAGAAAAAAATCTACCTGTGTTCTTTAAATAAGTAGTTGCAAGACAACACCTCTTCATATATTTGTATTTTCAGAACTTATATTAACAAGTAATGTATGTACACGTTGCAGGATCAAAGTAATATTTCTATTTTTTAATCTTAGTAGAAATTCTAGTGCAATACATTTACTTTAACTTCTAACTGGGCTTTTTTTTTCAATCTGTGTGGTAAGCTATGTGGTAGTATTACTTACGTGATAAAATTCAGAAAAGTGGCAAGTGGTTCAAAAGCATGGTTTCTAAAGTAGTGAAATTCCGTGAGCAGTTTTGCTTTCAGTTTTTCGTCAATGGTGGAAATAGTGAGAGGGCCAGTTTCATTAGCCAAGAAGTTGCCGTAGTCTGTAGTCTGTAGATGTAACTTCAGATCTGAAATTAGATTCAGGGAAGATCATGAGAATAAACTGTCATTATGTATATATAACATTATATATTCATATTAAGCCTCATACTCTATTGGAAAGTTTTTTGCATAGATTTAATATAGAGTAAATACGTGATTAATGCATATTTGTACAGCCTTCTATCAGTAAAATTTACCACATCCCCCAGGAAAGTGCAAATAATTTGTGCCTGTGTCAAAAGTTTCCTCAGCAGGTTTCATTTCTAGCCATATCAGGCACAGTATTAATTACTGCAATCCCTAATCCTTTCCCAATGAAGTTTGTTCCATGTTTCTTTTTCACTGACTTGAACCATTTTAATATGGCAGTTGTTTTGTCTCCTGCACTCCCATGGGCATCAATAATAATTATCCTTTGACATTGTTAAGATCTTAATTTTTTTGTATGAAATGTTTAAATCTCAAGTAAAACTATTATGTTATTAGACTACCTGAAGAAGAGGAAAGAATGCATCTTGCCCGACTCAGATTCTGGGCTCCAAATGGCTTCTGCAGCAGAGCATTTCAAAGGGCAGACTTACATTCTTTTAGTGTTTCTGGTTTGGCTTTGTTTGATTTATACCTGAAACTGCCACATCGTAAAAACTGTTCCAGAAATTTGGGCTACTGTGACATATTCTGTCTGAGCGTCTCACCCTGGTAACTGAGGAAAATGAGTTGCTTAGACAACAAAGTTGCAAGAAGCTTTCATAATATCAAATAATTAGTCAAATTTCGTCTGCCAGCCATTTTCCACCATGAGGTGAAGATAAGAATTTGAATCATTTCTTAGTGTTAAAAGCAGAACAGTCCCTGCTCTGTGGCATAATTATGTACAAATGTACATAGTAAAATACTGTAAATTATAGGTTGGCATAATGTTATATGGTTTGGGCATCCATAATTGATTAGACTTTCAGATAAAATCTGACTGAAATAAGGGGTGTACTTGTAAGGGAAGCTAATATGTAGTTAGCAAAGTGTGCATTTATCAGTACAGTAGCTACTCTCTTATTTCCCCATGTGTATACTTAGTATGCAATAAAGTTGCCTACACTGAGACTTAAAGCAAAAGAACTGCAATGGGAAGGCAAACTCCTACATCTATCAGTCTACCTTACTGAGATAGGTACTGCTTAGAGTTCTTCTATGCATGTTGGTTGCAACTTGAGCTTGTTTTAGCAATAACGGAATCATAGAACGGTTTGGGTTGGAAGATAGCTTTAAAGGTCATCTAGTTCAACCCCTCTGCAATGAGCAGGATGTCTTCAATAAGATCATGTTGCTCAGTGCCCCATACAACCTAACTTTGAATGTTTCCAACCTCTGGGTTATCTGTTCCAGTGTTTCACCAGTCTCATAGCAGAAAATTACTTTCTTATACCTAATATGAATCTATCATCTTTTAGTTTAAAACCTCTTGTCCTATCACAATATCTAAAAAGTATATATCCATCTTTTTTATAAGTTTTTAAGTATTGAAAAGTAGCAATAAGATGTCCCCAGGGGTCTTCACTTCTCCAGACTGAACAACCCTGGCTCTCACAACCTTTCTGCATAGGAGAGGTGTTGCATCCCTGTGACCACTTTCGTGGCATTACCCTGTACTCTTTCCCATAGGTTCATGTCTTCCTTGTGCTGAGGACTCCAAGTCTGGACACAATGCTCCAAGTAGGGTCTTACCAGACTAGAGTACAAAGAGGAAGGATCACCTCCCTTGACCTGCTGGCCATGTTGCTTTTGGTGCTACCCAGGATACAATTGGCTTTCTGGGCTGTGAGCACACATTGCTGGCTCATAATCACCAACAGTCGCAAGTCTTTCTTCACAAGGCTTCTCTCCATAACTTCACCCCCCAGCATGTATTAATACTGGAGGTTGCCCCAACCCAGGTGTAGGACCTTGCACTTGGCCTTGTTGAACCTCATAAGATTCACATGGGCCCACTTCTTGAACTTGTCCAGGTGCCTCCGCATGGTATCTCGTCCCTCAGGCATGTCAACAGCACCACTCGGTGTCATCAGCAAACTTGCTGAGTGTACACTCAATCCCACTGTCTGTGTCACTGATGAAGACATTAAACAGTGCTGGTCTCAACACAGACCTGTGAGGGAGACTACTCATCACTGGGCTCCATCTGAACGTTGAGCCATTGACCACTACCTTCTGGATGCAATCATCCAGCCAATTCCTTTTTCACTGAATGGTCTATCCATCATATCTGTATCAAGTTAGATCAATTTTCTTTTGGATAGAACAGAGTTACTCAGCTAGCACTCTGAAACTGTTAACATTTCTCTAAATTTTCCTGCACTAGACTGAACTTACGCTACCAGTGTAATCTTATTGCTTCTTAATATTACATAGGTGATCACAAAACTGTTGACACAACAAGTCAGAGAGAACTGGTCTTTCAGTGGTCAGAACGAGATACTAGGAAATAGTCATCATTTCAGTAAAAGATCTTTGGAAGTCTGCATATGCATAGAGCAAGACTTTTTAACTTAAATAATTATATACAGTATCAAGAATGTCTGTAGAGTCTTTAAGTTCCATAGATAAAAACTGCTGGTACAAATAGGCTACACAAACTGTTGATTTTGTCAAGCTGACATAAGGTATTGTTTTCAGTTCTCAGAATAAGTGTATACATGTAATCTGTGGGTCTAAACTGCCATCATAGAAAACGGAGAGCTTATATATCTCTCCAGCTTATCACCTGAAGCAGGTACATGTATTTGGTTAGTTGAATAGTGTCTAGATCCCGTTGACTGTACAACAATCTCTTTAAGTATGAGAAGAATTTAATCCTGATGACTGGTACATACCTACATGTATCTATTTAAATCCATTTTTAATATGCAAGATGAATGGCAAACAACCATCTCAGATTTATGTTGTTATTATATTAATAGTTTAGACATTCTTCCTTTGTGTATGGGAATCATCAGGTTCTGCACTTCTCATTTCTCCAAATCCATTACTACATACACAAAGAAAGCAATGTTTAAAATAGAGGGAACTCACTATTTCTTCTTGTTCCTCTTTAAAACTAATCTAATATACTTCATGTTATAGAAATTATTTCAGTGTACAGTCATAGCTTTTATTTTGGAGTCAGGGAAAGAAACTTTATGTTCCATTAGAAAGATGACATTTTTCTGTGGCATTTTTTTTCTTGCCAAGTGTCTAGAGCCATGTCATATGATTCTTTGTACAAGAAGTCTGTCTTCATCAGGCTCTGACCAGTCTTGGCCACAGAAAGTTGTTTTGGAAACCAGTGTTCTCGTTATTACTGTTGCAAAGTCACCTTGAAAAAAAGTCTTGCTTTTCTCTTCCTGGTAAGTAGAATGTTCCCCACTGCCCTAAAACTTATGGACTAATAAAGTACTAAAATAGTACTACATGACAGAGAATCTCAGAACCAAATGCTAAGCTTGTAATAAGATTTTTTAAACTATTTTATCCAGTTGAAGTGATATGAAACTTCTATACTCAAACAGTTCCATAGCATGGTTAAAATCTGCGAGATAGTTACCAAGCTCCATAGGAGCTCTGAGGATGAAATTTCCAAACCTTATCAGTAAACTAGAAAATCTCGTCTTTTGGATTGCTTTGCAAATCACAGCCTGTACAATCCTGGGGTAATTGTATGGAAAGCTATTAACTTTGATATGTGAACAGTTCTTCAAAGGACATCAAGGTTATCACTGTTTTTTAAGATAAGCTCTCAATATTTCAGCCTTTTACCTTCCCTTCTTCAAAGGCCTAAGCAAAAGCATTTGTTCCTAAATAAAATAAAACAAAATAGCAGGCTTACCTTCTAGCGTCTCACACTGTGCTAAATTGACATAATCTGCATTTGTCAAGATCCCAGCTTTAAACCCACGGACCAGACCCTCCAAGTAGCCATGGTCCACATTGAAGTAAAATTCTGAGTATCCTGGCATGGAGAAGAGAAGATTTAATCTCTCTGCTAGATACTTGGTGGTACTGAGTATCTGCCTCGTCTTTAGAAGGAATGACAAATAGTCACTGATTTCCTGTCAGCCTATGATTGTGTTTTACCAACTGGTTTCCTCCTGTTTCATGCTCTTAGAATAGTTCCAGTATAGTTGATGCTTACACAACAGCAAGCCAACTCCCTCCTGTCAGAGCTAGAAAAGAAACCTATTATAGTTGAAAGAGAAGCCAGAAAGGAAGTATAAGGTTTAACCATTGCTTACAAGAATAGACTGTACCTACTGGAGAATAAGAAAGCATATTAACAAAGCTTGATAGCATTTTCACATTTCTTAAGTGTATAAACAGGAAGTTATGTGTGAATATCTGTTAAATTTTTTTTTTGCACTAAAATGGTGGTCTGTGGTAGAACACAGCCTAGTTAAGGAACTTAGATGAATTTTTAGTGTCTCTGTATATGTACCTTTTGGGTTTTAACATTTTTGATTGCTTGAACTCTTACAGCGAACATTAGATCATGCCTGTAGATGACACTTTGAAGAGTTTAACTTTCATTAGCCTTTAGAGTATCTCAAAACTATAGTTTTTCCAAGTTCCAATCAAAATGCTCTGGTTATATTAAGGAAGACGTGGAAATAACTCACACTTTTCGTCTTACAAAATAAAGATTCAAAAAATAGAAATCTTTCATTAATGCAAATTTACAGCCTTTTTAAACATACTGATTTTGATTCAATTTAAACTCAAACCTGCTAAATATCTCAGTGACTTCTATACTAAACTGTTAAGTCTACCGCTTTTTAGATTTAAGTGCCTTCAAGTTGATAGTTCAAAGTGGCTATGTTTCTGTAATCAACACAAAAAGTCCTTTTTCTCCCTAAATTCACTAGTGCATGTAATGCATATGCAAACTTTGCTGGAAAGGGAAATCTTATCGTACACTAGGTGATATTTAAATAGATCTTTAACTGGAGCTTAGGAATGTTGTGATAGATGTCTAAAGACTGGTGCATGTTTGGGGAGTCAGCAGCAGCATCAGAAACTACAACAGCTGTCTGACATCCATATCTCAACAGTTAGACTGTTTTCAGTGCTTTGAATGATTTTGGTGTAACATGCATCTTGGCTTTTCTATTGAACCCTGTGCTGAAATGGGGCTGCAAAGAGAGTTGTGAGTCAGCAGCCATAAGGACAAAGCTGTGATTATAAGAATATCTCCTCTGTCCTGGGAGCTGAGACTGATGACAGCTTGGTACTCACAAGGTCATTCCTGTCTATAGTGCCTTTGCTCCTGGCACAGCAAGTCTTTGTAGGCCCTACGATGAGGCACGAGGTGCCTGGATATTTTCTGCCCAAGCAGCCACTTGTTACCTTGTGTAAGAATGTCCGTAGGTAGCTGGCTTCTTGTCTGGCTGGCCAGGAGCCTCCAAAAGGCAAGACGTGGCCATGAGCCACCTGGCAGGACAGGGTGAGCCAGGCAAGTAGTACTACAGCAAATTAAATTTATCTCAGGCTGGTTATCACACTTGTAACCAGCTGCAAGGGAAATAACAACAGCATTTAGACATTTTAAAAAATAATATGCTAGATATGCAAACAGTAATTAGTTGAGAGCTCAAAGGATGCCTAGGGTGTTGAAGTTTGCTCCTTGAAAATTAGGCTTCGAATTTTAAGTCAGTGGATTCTTATCATTGCAGAGTTAACATAACCAAAGAAGAATGATACAGATTAGACCTACTTGACAATAGAAATAAAACAGCTCTGTCCCCCACACAAACAATTTGGTTTTGTCTCACAAGTCTGAAAGCCAGCAGTGCTCAGAACCTCCTTGTGCAAGAAATTGTAAGAAGTTTGTGGATGATGTTTCAAAAACCAGAGAGATTTTTCAGGACGTGTGACTACTGCCAGTGCTTCCTTATTGACACAGGAAAACAGAAACATTTTAAGTTAAACCTGCCTTCTTTTCATTGTCATCATCATTGTTCTAATGTGTAATACTCCCTAGTCTCTGAAATTAGTTTCTTCAAGCAAAAGAAATCAGGAGAGGTAATAATTGGAGGGACTCATTTTTATGTACACTAAGAGCAATGTTTGTTGTTAACCCATACATATCTAATGTGTGTGTTACATAAACAAGTAATGTCTTGCAGCAGCTCAATTCAAGCCTCCCCTGGCTGCAATCACAGCATATCAGAATGTGGCACAAATCCAGCTGCTGGCAGTCCAAGGTTATCCCGCTGACGAATGCTCAGAACTTCAGGCAGCAGAGCCAGTGCAGAAATGGCTTTGCAAGAGATCCTAAATTTAGTAAGGGGTCATGTGAGTACTGCCTGGCAGGTGCAAATACCGCCAGTGGTGATCCTCTGGTGAGAAAGGGCTACCACAAGATCCATAAATACTGTCAGGATCATCACTTGGAGATCACTCAACACAGGTTTTTTTTCCTCAAAAAATGTGTCATTTTGAATGACTTAAGAAAATCACAAAATCAGACTAAAGTCTTCAGTGATTTCATATATTAGAGGTAAGGTGTCAGACTACACAATCCAGGTTAATGGTACACATTCAACAATACCAGAAAATGCTCAGTTATCTGATTTTCATTACAAGAAAAATGAAGAAAGGAGATTGCTTTAGGAACAATTTAGACATGGTACATGTGATTAGATATTGCACTAAACTTTTACATAAAAATATATATTCAGTATCTATTGTTGGAATCTGTCAATATCATGTTCAATATCTATTGTTTTATTTTTTTACAATGAGTGGCTAGTAACACATGGTTGCTTTAACATTTTTGTAGTATGTAAGTTTTATTTAAAAATATAGTTCTTTATTTTAATGAGTTTATTTATATAAAGCTGTGAATTGGCTTTGACAAACAACCATATGAGAAAACACGATGCCCTCACCTGTTCAGACCGTGGAGTGCAAAGGTTGAGATATTTTTTCAAATCACTTTTTAGCAGTAATCTAAACAAATACTGATATGTGTTTAGGAGGAGAAGTTAATTAAGGTTAAGCAAAATTAGCAACGCAAAACTGTTCAGGTATAAGAATGGAATTTAACCTCTGATACAGAAAGTTTTTGTTACTGTGAAGCAAAATGCATATATTATTTAACCACAAGAGGTCATCATAATACTGCTGTACAATCTCCCTTCTTCAGGTTTGGTTTCTTTATAACATCCACTGAAAGAAAAAAATTTGGAAAGTTTTACCTGTAACATTGCTATATTCACAGATCTTTGTCTGAGCTTCCTCTTTTTTTTTTTTAACAGTGTTGACAATTCCTAGCCACGAGGTTAATAATGAATAACAAATGACAAAGAATCAGATGGAGAGTGAGTAAGTGATGTTATTCCAGTGGAATGTTGACTGAATCACAAGAATTTGAAGTCACTCTTTTTTACATTAGATGTACTTAAAGATGCTTTTCTTTTTTTTTTTTTTTTTTTTTTCATCTTGGAATCTCATTTACCAGTCTATTTACAACAGCTTTAACCAGGCAGCTAATATTGTGGTTTTCCTTATCCAGAAACAAAATTCTGTCAATTCTTGACCCTTCAGCTGCTTACACAGATTATTAGCACCAAGTTTCTTCATTGTAGAGATGAAACAGATTTCTTCATTTGTGTGTATATTGACTTTTTGTTTGGATACGGGAGATCTTTGGTTTAATACTGGCTCTATAATTCTTATCCTGTCAGTGGGAAATGCATTTCCCCTACTTATAAACCAGAAGTACTTTTAAAACTGCAAATGATTCTTTCAGCTTTCCCTTCACCTCCTACAATAGATTTTTTTTTAGATCAGATAGATAAAAAGTATGAGCTGTGCACCATTTAGATTAAAACTATTCTAATTTTCTAACACAACTTAATAGTGTCTAAACTGATATAGAGACTTTTGCAATACAGTGTTCCCAGTGGTTTCTTTGTTACATAATATTTGCACTGACATTGAAAGGCAATTATGTCAAAACTTCTTAAAATTTGTAAATTCTGGAATGTTCTACTGTGAATTTCTGATAACCCATTCCTAAAATTCCTTCAAAACTATAATCTACTGAAATGCCTCATTTTCTGAAATAGAAGTAGGATAGTTATTCTCAATGATGTTCAGTGATAGGAACAACAAGTACGAGCTGGAACATAAAAGATTCCAAAGAAACACAAAGAAACCCTTCACTGTGAAGGTGACAGCACTAGAATAGGCTGCCCAGATAGGTTATTGAGTCTCCTTCTCTGAAGACACTCAAAAACTACCTGGACACGTTCCTGTGTGACCCACTCTAGGTGGTCCTGCTCTGGCAGGAAGATTGGAGGAGATGATCTTTTGAGGTCTCATCCAGGCTTTAAGATTCTGTGATTCTGTTACACTAATTGCAATATGTAAACTGAGATTCAGCCTTTCTGAGGAGCTGCATACCTGCAGCTCTTGTAAGATGAATATCAAACACAATTAGACACCACATAGGCAGTGGCACTCTGAGTAGCTAGAAGTATGCTAGCTAGCATGAGTAGCAAAAGTGTGGCTCAACTACAACAAATACAATTATATTTGTCCCAGTTTCTGAGCTTTACTGAACTGCTTTCAGCCATGAAGAAGCAGCCCAAAGGCAGTTTTATCTGGGAAATAAATAAAATAATATACATTTTCACTAAATACATTAAAAGTGAGAATTATGATAGACTATATCATATTGGTAGCTAAACCTTCTTGTGCCAACAAAAATGTTGCATGTAGCTGACACACCCAGTACTAATCTTCACCCCAGCCAATTTATACTCTTTGTTGAGAGTCCTCTGAGAAGTTATGCACCCCTAACTTTCTTATCTCTTGATTAGCTTTAGATTGAATTTACATAAAACAGGTCTTTTACTACATTTCCTTGTTAGAAGTGTTATTTTGATACTGGATTCAGAAACATCACTTAATGATGTTATAAAATATCAAAGAGCTTCCTTTTTCCCCACCCCTGCCTTCAAAAGATAATCTATCAGCTTTGCAGGTCAGCAAGTCTTTTGTTGGTTTTGGTCTGTGTTCAAGGAATTACATGCCAGTGTAATAAGGAGAAAGTCAGTATCAGCAGATGAGAAAACAAAGTTCTGGAATGCTTTCAGAAGTGAAGCTGGAATTTTAGACAATTTATGCACTCACAAAATTAGACTACTTTGGTGTGAATAATTTGTACTTTGGACACCAATGTTCAGATGAACTCAGCAGCCTTCTGCCCAGGACTCAAGTTCTGGCTAGTTCTAATGATGATGGCAAGAATTCAGATCCTGTCTTTAAGGCCCTTAAGCTTTTCTCTGCACAGTGTTAGTTCTTTTTTCTGTTACCTTAATTTTTAGTTCTCTTCTTGAGAAGCCTTAATGCAGGGGAGCTCCTTTCATGGATCAGTTATTCATTAACTGTCACAAAATTCACAATCAACATGTAGTATCTTTAGATTCCTTTGGATGTCATGAAGGTTTTATCCTTGATGGATGCTGAAAACAAAATAAATATGATAAAAATCTGAGATAAAAAGTACCCTGTGTATTATACTAGACATCTACTAGCTGTCTTTTTATGGCAGATAATTGCAGACCTCATAGGAAGGCAAAATTATTTTGAAAAAATAGACTTTAAAGTACTTTGATATGATAGTTCAGAGTTGCAAAATATTAACTTTTGGATATCATTTAATATGTTATATCCAACTGATCATGTTTCAGATAAAACAGTAGGAGATAGTGTCAAAATTCAAGTTTAAACATTTAACATGGATAATTTCTTTTAGTGACATAGTTGCCTTTGGTGTTTCTCAGCTCCTCCAATTTTAAACATTGATCATTTACCAAATGCAGAACATTCTTATTGTTATTATGATTTGGGCTTTGCATTTTGCTGGCTGCCTCCACCACCTATCTAAATTCTTATCTTGACAATGGGTTCTGGAAAACACAGCAAAAACTCAAATTGTAACATGGATTGGATCTGACTGTAATTTGGAACAAAAGCTACAAGTGTGAAACAGATTAAATATTCAGTTCCAGAATGAAAGAAAAAAAATTAGAAGCATTAAAATCTTACTTTGATTCCAACCTACTAGCTAGTAACATGTTCCTAAGTACATTGGGTCCTTGTTAAATAATTATTAAACAGGAAAGAGCAGCTGTATATTCCAAACACTGAAGAGAGTCCTCCTACTATATCTTCCCTCATGAAATACAGGTTGATACAGCAGTTCTTATAGCATTTTGTGTTACTGTACATTCTACAAACATTACGTACACATGGACAATGTGCACAAATGCAAGATGAGTTTCTTCACATGGGTTAATGTGGGCTGTGATGTAACATGTCAAATCCAAAATTTCCCTTCCATTAATAGGAGATTGGGTCCAAAACGAATGGTTGGTTAGTTGGTGTTTTTTTTCATTTTCAATGTTGTATGCAACATAGAACAAACACCACAAAAATTAGTTTGAACATCAACCATCCCTTTCTGATCTGACTGGAAATGGAGCACCTGGCAAAGAAGAAAAAATCTTACAGGAGGACATGGTTTTCTAGTATTTTAGCTCTGTTGACTTCCCCCCTGATGTGGTTATGTATTGGTAACACCAAAATGCACTGTTTAAGAAAGTGAGCAGAAGAAAGAGGCCATTGAAAGGGATGAGTGTTGTGAGGATAAATTGCATAGAATTTGAAAAGGGACGTAGGGTACCAAAGAATGGAAAAATCATTAAAAACGCTCAAGAACAACTGAAATAATAGAGAAGTAGCTGAACAGTAGTGATTATAAATTATTATATTGCCAGAGGAAGCAACGAGGGATAGGATGGACACTGGCGTGACTTCAGTAATTTGGGAAGGAGAACATCACCTACATGCTACTTCTTGTACCTTCGTTAACTATTCCATTTTCCATTTATGACATTTATCTCAAAAGGTTATGAATAGAATCTTAAGCCACTGATGTACTACAAAATTAACACAGTAATGAATAGAATTTAACTCAAATATTTACTACACGAATCAAGTAGATTAAAAAAGTACATTCTTCAGCTTCAAATTTGCAGCCTGATGTGCTACAAATTTTTCACTAGATGGAGCAATAGTATCCTTCTTAAATGCTAGCCCTTTGCTGAACTACTGTGCCAGGAACTTTAAACACACAAGGATGTTCTGAGCTAAATCAGTGCATGTTGTAAATGCAGAATTTAAAATTGGGAATATGTTTTTATTCAATTTGAATATTTCTTTTAATTTCAGATAAGAGATTTTAATAGTTCTGATACCTCTTAAGATTCATTAACATGTAGAATTATTAATTATCGTTATTTTTTATCCTCGTCTTCATGAACGTTATGTAACTGATGGAAAAAAAAAAAACAAAGATAGCGGTACAGATAAAAATGTAGTAGTTAAACCTTTGTTGCTGTTGTTGTTGTTTAATGCATGTAGTGAGAAAGAAAAACAAATCTGACTCACTTGTTACATAAATACTTGTCTAGTTGCAATTATCTAAAATGCCATTTTACACAAATGCAAGGTTTTGCATTTTACATTTAATGTTAAAATATCTCTTCAAAGTAGATTACTTTAAAACATAATTAAAGTAAGAAATCAATTAAGAAGTCTCAATCACAACCTGTCTTTTAGAGATTTTTAATTTAATAAATATTGGTGGCAAGACTTAGAATTTTTCAACATACGATATTTATGTCAAAAGCTCCTTTTGTGGCTAGCTGGATGAATAATGGTTCTTAAAATAAATGAATGAGTCTTTTCCACAGGACTATGTTCTCAGAAGAAAGATGACAATATTTCTTTACAAGAAAATGTCAAGGTGATAGATTATAAATTTTTGTTCAGTGCTCACTTATATTTATTTTTCATTTTAATTCACACGTTTCAGTTCACAGCTCGATTTGTTCCTGTTATGTTAACTTGGTTGTTTGGCTTCAGGCCTAGAAAGTAGTACCTGAGCATGTATTAGTCTGATGATTTTTTAAATAACTGTTATTTTTCAGTCTTGCATTTGTTCACTGCCTGATGTTTTTTGAAAGAGCAATTGGTTACAGTAATGACCATAATTACTTTATAAAAACAAATCAATATATCAAACATAGATTTGCAAAGGAAGGAATTTATTCTGATAATGCACTTCACTTCTTCCACGTGTTGCAGAATTAAAATAGTGTTAATTTACATAAAAGCATTAGAAAATAAATATCAGATAAAATAAGGACAACTAAGGAATACTGCTGGAAAGGCTGATCTATAAATCCTAAATTTAAGGGGGAAAAGCACATAGAAATTATATTCTGTTACATTTTTCTGTGTCTTACTACATATGTAAGCTCTTTTGTTGATAGCTTGCTGTCTCCCTAATACTGGAATCTCATTCATAAGTTAATCTCAGTCTTCCATAACATGGTAGATTTGGTTTTATACAGTTACTGTGTGTCTTTGAAGATGAATGTAGAGTTATTTGAACCTCTTTGTTGGTTGTTAGGTTAAACAAAAACCATATGTCAGCACTCTGCAGCACTATGAGCTGCAGTGCACACTGCCATAAGAATTTAAACATCAGAAGAAATGCTAGTATTCAGGATAAAAGTTTTTAATATTACATTTTCCTACAAACCCAAGCGAAGATATGAATCATGGGAGAGGTTATTTCAGGACAAAAAATTCATTTTTATCTTTTCCAGTAAAGAATCCTATATTTCAGTCACAATATGCAAATTTCAATAGCAATAGTAACATCGGTAAATATGCTGGTGCTGCCTCTACTGAAAAAGAGATGTTAAACCTTCTTTAGTGCTAGGACCTGATTATCTGTATGTAAAAGGGTACATGGGACAGTACATAAATTATTTTTACCGGTTACTTAGGCAGTTTGGATAAGATTTAGCACTAAAAAGTACAAACTTTGATTTCTCTGGCTACAATGCCATGAACACAGAATGAAGCATCGAGAAGTTTTGCATCTCTGACTCTCTTTATCCCAGACCTAGTGCATCAGAAGAAAAAGACGTATATTGAGTTGTATCAGCAGAGATATTTCCTAAATTCAAGTAGAGGAAGAAACTCTGATATGTAACGATACTTTTCTCTTTTGAAGTAACTTATTTTCTTATTTAAGTGAATAAAGTAGCTGATGTTACAACAGTAATTTTTAATAAATATGTATGAAAATCATAAAATTCTTTCAGAGTAAAGGATCTGTTCCAAAATACGAATAACCAGCACATTCTTGCCTACACAGATAAAAGCAAATTACCCAAATTCAGACTTTAAACTTTATAACAAAATGCAAATAGTCATAGAAGACAGGTAAAGAACTTGTTTAAAAATAATACCTTCAAATGCCTGGTCAATTCCTTAATCTGCATGTGCTCTAACATATTATCTTTAGCAAATTACATTTACCTTTCCTTGTCTTTGATATTATGAACAAAAGCAAAATACAGCAGAGGTTTAAGCTGGTATTGTACATACAGTCTTTTCACTCCTATAAGCACATGTGTGAACAAATTATTAGATAGTTTGGGAACTCCAATTATAGAGAAGATCATTTAGCAGAAAAAAAGTTAAGTTGGCATCTCACAATAAAAATTACGTTAACTTGTACTTCTCTACATCTTCGCTATAGCAATTTCTGATAAATGTACTGATTCCAAAGGAGTCAGGCAGGGTACATAAATATGAAACAAATGTAAACAGAATGTGCTGCTGAATAACAGCTTGCTGTTGTCTTGAGTTTAATTTTGAATTCATAGAAAATATGGAATTTTTTATCATAGTTTGCTAAGTGATATCTTAGATACATGAATTTTGCTACTGGATTTTTTATTTAAGAGATTTAATTTAATTATGCCCAAAGAATTTCCACATGATATTCACAAGATGATACTTCTCAATGGTGTTAAAGTATTCATTACAATAAAACAAGACACCATGGCAGAAATTACCATGATAGTTTTCAAATTATTGGATTTTTGCTTTGTTTTTTGTTTTTAATAATGTTTACCTTCTTCCTCCTCCCCTTCTGCAAAACAAATAAATCTGCTTAGGCACATTTTGCTTCAGCACCTTTCTGCTCAGTTCTCATTCTCTGGCAGACTTCTGTTCACTTTTTTCTTCTAATTCATGATTCTATGCATTAACACCTACAAGAATCCTGCAGAGCTCTCTTTCTATTCCTGCAATGGTTATATCACATCTGCATGAGTTTATCATTGTTTTCATTTTTAAATGTTCTTAAATAGAAGAGAATTTGTCCCACTTTGTCTGGCTTCTACAGTAACTGTTCATAGCTGCCAAACACATTAGGCCTGTTCATTTTTAAGTGAGTCTCCATGGACATAACAATGCAAGTTGGCCTCCCTGATACTTCACTGATTGCTTAACTCAGATTCAGTTTGAAGTTCCCAGTGTTAGCTGTAACTCTTTGCTCTTGGACTAAAATTCTGGATATATTTTGCTGCAGGGCTGAGACTTTAGAGCAGATTCACCTGCTGACAGATTCTTTAAAATCTGTTTGTCTCATACAAGTTTTTTATGAATAACAAGAGTTAAGGAAAATACAATGAAAATCGTGCAGGCAATTACAATATTGAGTAAAATTAAAACATACCTTTTCATAAGTTTTGGAATATTTTAAATGAGGTACTTCGTAATGTCATCATTTTGCTTTGCAATTTAAACAGAACTTATTTACTATTAAGACACAAATAAACGTTTTGTGTACTCCCTCTGAAGCCAGTAAGCCGGTTCACTGTAAATTAACCATCCATTATTTGAAACTGATTATTTACACATTAAAAGAATGGATTTTAAATCCATGATTATTTTTTTCATTAAACTATTAAAAATAGAGCTATTGAATGTAAAGGTGAAGGTTTAAAATTGCAAAGTGCTTGTAGGAATTTTTGTGTGAGAAACACATTCCTTTCTAGCCTGTTCTTTTTGAAAAACAAACTGTAGACTAGACAACTATTTCAGAAGGATTTCAGATGTCCTAATGAAGGGCAGAGAAACAAAACTTTGAGGAATATGCACTGGATAATTCATTAACTACTTTGCAACTTTATGTGTAACCAAAATTTTCCAAAATTGTTTATAATTTTTCCATTTCACAAACCTTGTTTATCTATAGGTATTGAGCGCTATAAAAACTAAATGCCTTTGAAAATCTAATCCATGGAGAAGAGTTTCCAGGCTAAGAAGGCAGTGCAACTGACTTCCACATGAAATCAAAGAGATTTACGTCCTAATTTCTACCTGTCTCCAGAAAATATGCCTCATGGTATCTGGGCTGGAGTCATCTTAAACCACTAGGCTTTCCTGGAATTTTTTTTTTATATGATTTTATAGCTACATCTGTTCATGCTGGAATTGTCAACAGAAAGCTTGTCTTAGTATCTAATATAAATTTTCCTTGCTGAAATTTGAAGTTACTTATTGTTTATCTTATCTGGCATAGACATGTAGAATAAGTATTAGTATTATATTAGTATTATTGTTATATAATTATGTTTGTATTATTACAATAAATGTTGCTTAGGTCTTTGATCATTCTATTTGCACTTCTTTGAATTCTCTCCTATTGGTTTATATTTCTCTTGAATTTCATCAGAACTCAAGTAAACGCTTTGCTCATGCCTGAGCTAAAGTAGATTAAGGTATGATTAAGGGTACTCCAAAGTGAAGTTCTGGATTTTATAAATGGTAACCTTCCAATAAGACTGTTTTCATGCTGCTATTATACACTTCTGATGTCTCAAGACATTTATTGTCTCAAGTCTGTGGAGAATATTCAGGGTCCAAAAATTGACCTTTGGCCAATTACTATATTCACAAGATAAATTAGTGGTATCTCTGCACATCCATTCCAGAGCTGTGCTACAGTTCACATAGACATAAATGAGCTGCTTAGCTGTCAAATATTGTCAGCAGAGCACAAGCAGTGTGGGCTTCAGCTGCAATAAATCTCCATGTCATCAAATTTACTTTGCTTTTAGCACTTAATTTAAATAGTTGTTCATCCTTTTTGTACTATGTTGTGGTTATGCTCTAATGTCAGGTTTTAAGGCATAGTAAACTAAGGAGATATCCAACACAGCAGGACATGACCATAATTGAGTCTACAAAATTTTGCATGTTTTCAAGATTAGAGATTTTTTTAATCCTTAGAATGAAGGTGAGAAGCACGAAGAAACCTGTGCAAGCATTTTTGTGATCTTGCATGTGTGGTATGATTATTTTTTTTCAGCAGTGATTACTTCACTATTTACACTAAGTCATTTACACTAAGTCTCAATTTCAATGAGAATCATATCTCTTTAGAAGACATCATAAGTCTTCTAAATGTAGATTGTTCTTTGGGATGTCTATTCTTTGACATTTAGACAAGCCATGTGAGAAGTTTCAGTTTGTTGTATGAGTGAAATGAGTCCTGTTTTAGGCCACCTGAAATAAAAGAAGGAAATAACTGTTATTAGAGTTCTTAATGCCTTCATCTCTAAAATCTAAATTAAACCAGAATCTGTATGCCTTATTTCAGAATACAAGTTGTAGTCAACTAGTCTGACCTCATACCCTGTGAACAATGGGCATTACAACTGTTTTGCCGAATCAGATTCTGATACTACTGGAGGACCAAGCAGACCATAGAATTCATGCAGTTTTCATGTTCCTGTGAAGGTCACAATAATTCTCTGAAATGTTATCTATTTCCAAAAGTTGAAAAGACCATATTTCAAGCTAATTTAGTTTGTTTCCTTAACTATCTCTAAAGAATTATGGTCTTAATCATAGCCTGCACATTCAATCACATCTTACAGCATAAACTCATTAAAAATATACAAGTTTATTGATGTAATTTATTATAGCTACCAAATATGTTGATTCAAGACATAACTGTTTAAGTGTAACATTTTTGATCCAGTGTAAAACTTCTCTAGTGAAACATCTTTTTCCAGAGTCTTATGGAAATCCTGTGGCTTGTTGTGACTTGCCTTCAGAACTGTCTTTCCAGGTTAACTTGGCACATAAACTTGGCTTAATTAACTCGAACAGAAGAAAACTGCTGTTATCCTTATGTTGTAGAGATGGGGGAATATTAGGATATTTTGCCTATAAATTTATGAACTTTACTTCAGCACTAAGGGACTAAAAATTATAATCATATACTTAGCACTTAAATGGCAACTTGTGTTTTCAAAACTAGTCAACAAACTATGATGATTTATTTCTCACATTGACATGGTAAAGTAACTATTATCAATCTTTTTTTACAATGAGAGAAAATGTTTTGTAGAAAGCTAAAGACCTTGATGACACGTGGGAATGAGTATCATATCTGATGTATTTATAACACTTCTCACCACTAACCAATTGCCTGCTGCCACTATGTTGAAGAAATGCATTAGCAGTATAATTAAGTTCAATTAAACAATACATTTTTTAACAGCTGATAAAATGAGGGTTGCAATATTCTAATTTTGTGACTCTAATTCACTGTTTCAGGCATACGTGTTTGGGTCAAAAATGCTTTCTGCTGAAATTTCAATTATTTGTATTACAGCAGCTGCTAAAATGGAATTGCATATTAATCAATCTTTACTACAAATGTTTTAATAAAGGCTGTTTATTTTATGGTTTTTATATGGATTTAATGGAACTTATGTGTTTGACAATATTCATACTCTTTCTCATTGTTCCTACTTCTTGCACCACCACCAGCCAGAAGAAGAAGAAGGGACAGAAGAAGGAAGAAGCAGGAAGAAGATGGAGGAAGAAGCCTCCTCTTCCAGCTTCTTCTTAAAAAGTGATCGTGGAGGTGTCTAATTGGCTCAGCCCCAGAAGTGGGTCTGGCTCAGAGCTGGGGAGAGTTGCAAACAACTTCTTACAGGAGCCATCTTTACAGCCCCTTCCCCCTTACCAGAAATGGCTATCATGTCAAACCATGACAGGATAGACACAGATTACTCTTCCAGGAACTACCATATGATCCATTTCAAAGCTTCCAGTAGTTCATGGTGAATTTTGACATGGACTTTGGATGGAATCCTGTGCATCCCTAACACAGTCTTTGACATTCCTTATTGGTGAATCCACCTGATAATTTTTAGACAATTTTTTACTTGATTGGTATATCATTTATAGCAACTTTTCCGGTAGAATGTAGTCTAAAGCAATGATATAATGCAGAAGTCATATACTTATTCATTGTGGTTTGGTTTTAATTCACCTAAACTTTCTGTCATGCTCTGCACTTTGCTTCAGAATGTAACAATCCTCTTTGCTTTATGTATATACAATAATGCCTTAAGAGTAAATATCTGGCAAAGAAAGAGGACTAGGAAAAAATAGATGATTACTCTTCTTTTTTTTGGTGATCGGGAGATAATGCAAGACAGAAAAACTGGGAAATAGGAACAATATGGATGATTCAATTTTATTGTTAGGTCAATCTTTGTCAGTGTGAGGAGATCAGGAAACTCTTCAGGAGGTAATGTCCAGAAACTTACATAAATAAAAAAGGATTGGAAGAAACATCTTTGCAAATTAGGATTTAAATCAATGATGACCCCATATTCTTTCAGTATCATAGATACATGGTCCCAAGAGACCATGAGCGACTTCTGACAAATTTTAGTAACTAATTGTGAGATTGTATCTCCTGTAGTGACATTATGGTAAAAAAAATAAAAAAAAAATCATATACTAGTGTCTCATACAGTAACATTTCTAAATAACCTGTGAACTTACAAGACAAGCTTATGGGACACTAGCAATATCTTTGATGAAATTATGATGAGGGAAGGGATTTAAAGGTCATTTGAAGGTGATTCTTACCTTATGATTCCTGATAGAAAACAAGTAAAAGTCTTGTGGGATGATAAAGCATCATGACTGGTAACAGACATTTAAAAAAATCATACTAAACATAGTATACGGTTGTGTGATAGATTATATATTGTTTCCTTCATCATTAAAGAAAGAAGACAGAAAACACATTTTAGCGGGAAATGATGACTTAGTGTTGCTTTATAGTTTCTTCCTTTCAAACATGAATTTTAACTGTGTCCTTCCTATCACTTGATATATTTTGCTTATAATGTTTCATGGGCTTTCCTGTGGGCTTTTTATGGTACTTTGTTATTTTACAAAAATGCTAACTTCCACTACCTTCTCACAACATTTAGGTTAAGATAGGAATGTAGGTTTTTTTACTAAAGATTCTATTAGGTGGTTGTGTTTTCCAAAATCCCAGAAGATAAAGTTGCTTCTACCACCAGTCAGCTAAGGGGATATGAATTATTGGATTATGAATCCATGATCCAAAGGGGAAAGGACTGGTGAGAAAACAGAACTTAAACTTTGTTCTTATTAATACTTAGCAAATCAAATATCTTGTAGCTGTCTGTAAATTTTCAAGTTAACACTCTGAGTCAATACTAAAGATTTTAACTGGTCTGTTTTGAATAGTCTCTATTGTTCAGTCAGCTGCATTACAGCAAAATTAGCAATTTCTAGTCCTAATTATACTTGAGTATTGACAACACTACTGCCTGTGAGATGAAAGTGTCTTGTTATTAGAAGATCTATCCACTGTGAATGATTTAATTTTCTGCTCCTGAAATCATCTTAAATTATGTTCTTCATAAGAAAGTGACTGCAGACAGAGGATTATTATTTAGACAAGCCTCTATGAATGAAAATTCAATGGCCAGACTCTCATTTGTCTACTTAAAGATTCTGTTAGATTTTAGGTTCACTTCACTTTGGGAAGTTTGACGGTGACAAAGGAAGACAGTCTTTGCTGGAGCTTGTCTGGTGTAGGGAGGTCTGACTTCCATCTCCTTCATCTAGCCTCATCTAGACATGTTAAATGCTACTCAACAATGGCAATTTGGCTTCTTTGCAGAAAGAGTGTAAATAGGGCCTTCACAAAGTTTTAATTGAAGCCTCTTATGCTTGACCGATGTTCAACTGCTTTTCAAGCTACTGTGTGCCCTTTGCTAACTTCTGAGTTTAGTCTCTGCCTGTTCCTTTTCTATATTGTGACAAGGAAACCTTTAGGGAAGGCTTAGCTGCTGGTTAGTTCTGCAAAGCAAGTAGGAACTCAGCTTTGCATAAAATGCTGTCTGGAAGCAGAGACGATGCTTTCAAAAAGAGTTTGCTAACTTATATGTAGAGAAGCAGTAATGAATGTTTCTCTGCTGGTGAAAAATGTTGTCCTTGAAGGGGTGGTATTGTGAAAATGTACTTGAGACTGGACCTGTGCAGGCACCAGTTCTGTAAGCCATGCAAGAGCTTATTAGGAAATATGACTTTTGTACATTTTATTAAGTAAAACAATCATGTAAAGCAAATAATGGGGAATGCAACATTTTGAGCTATTGTTGCAGCTAGAAACTAATAGCCAGAGACTATTTCTTCCTAGATCCGTTCTGTGTGTGCTGGTCTATGTGTGATGGGATACTGTTTATCTGCTAAAGGAGAAGAAAATCTACCAAGTGGTCCTCCAATGCTTCCCACTGAATGCTTTCAAATCTGATTTATTAGACAGTGTTACACAATAAGAAAATTATAATCTTTTATGTCTTTTACAAAAAAAAGATAATGTGGAAAGCTTGGATGAATTGAATACTTACAACATATGTGGCAGCATGTATTTAAGCAGAAGTAATGTGTAGGGTATCAATAACCATTGGTTATTTTTCAATACACTCAACCAGTTAAACATACCCAAGCAGTTACATTTATTAGAAAGGATAACTAATTCAATTTTTTGTGCATCTTCCAGCATCAGCCTTCTTTTTTCTCATCTTCTAGATTGCTGCAAAAGGGCAGATTACTATCTGAACCACAACAGTAGGAAATTAGTGTTAGCAGTGTATGAGTGGCTGCTGAAAACAATAGAAGTGGTTGATATTGTTGACAATGTGCTAAATTGTTGACTATGTACTAAAAGCTGTGAGTGGCACTGAAGTATTTGTTTTGACAAACTGTAATTCAGAACATTCTATCTGAGAAACAACACTTTTCCTGCATAATGCCAATAGCAGATTTATGTTGTTTGGCATTAAAATGTTGCTGTTCTTTTTGTGTGTTAAGAATATTTTTTCAATATTCGAGACAGACAATGTACACCTACCTAATGGCAACATTCTGTTCTTAGATCTTCTGTTAAAATGTATTTTGAATCTTTCAGGCTTCTGTATTAATTAATTTATTGCTATTAAACATTACTGAGACATCATCATTCATTTTTTATTAAACAGAAGCTTACAAATCAATCATATATAGTTTAAAACAGAAAACAAGAACATTCATTCTTAGTGTGGCATCTCTTTAAGAAATTTCATCAAATTTCCTTCATTCATCTATACTGACACTCCAAAGCAGATCCTAATTGGGAATGTACGTGCTGTTCATCACACAGTGATGTGGATGCAGTATCTAGGTCTCTGAAGCATGTGACTTCAGTGAACATCATACGGGTCAGTTGCCATTTAATTTCTGTTTCACTAATAATCATAAAGAATGCCATAGGGGCTTTTAACAGGCAGTAACAAAGCAGTGGCTTTTGAAAGACCGCTCTCAAATCTGAATGAAAATGTCTGATAATTGAATTTAGCTATCTCCAATCTTGGCTTGGGTTTCCTGTGTTTTCCTAGTGACATTCTTCCATGCTTCCAATAACATGGAAATTTCTATAGAGTGTGTTTGTGCATGCAGGCAGACAGCTCCCTGGTGACACTTTGCCTTTTGTCTCTGCAATACAAAGAGGGATACATTACTCTACTGAACACAAAGAACAAATTCTACTAAATCAGCTTGTGGGCTCAGTAGTGGACATAGCAGTTTGCAAAATGTAATTAACAAAGATTCTCAATCACTTTTGTTAAATATTGTTAATTACTAGTTTTCTTTATCATAATCCATTTTACATAATCTAACTTCTTGAACGCAATTATAAAACATATGGTTTTCGTTGTGGCTAACATGAAGTACACAGTGATGGTACATGTTCTCAGTAACTTTTCAAAATAATTTCCATTTCATATTTCCTTGTGAATTCAAAAGTTTTGTTATCACAACTCGGTGGAATTCTTTTTATGAGCACAACACATGGGCTTAGGGACGAGAGCACATACATGTTTATAATACATTACCTTCATTTCAGAATAGCTAATATTAATATGTGTCTCATTAAAATATGTGGAGAGAAAGCAGAACGCATAGTGAAATATTATGGTATCTCTAGTCTGACTAGAGAGTTGATAAACTATTTAAGATTCATAATACACTGATTCCAAATACTGACTGGTACTTCAAAATACTGGTGTGCAAGACAATTTGCAGGTGCTATTTGCTCTTCCATCAGCAGTGACATAAAAGCTACTAAATATGTTGCTATGCAGCATACCACTGATCCCAGCTCTGTTAAAAACAAAGTACTTCAGATATTTTGAATATCTGAAAAAAAACTTGTTTGCAAGCAAGACAGAGCATCATTTTGAGATGGGGAAAATATCAAAATATAAACATATTTGCAGTGTGTATCGAAAAGATTTATAAGTTTGTGAATTATGAAGCCTTGAGAGAGTTTTCTTACACTGCTCTGTATATATCCCATTTTGGAAGCAACCCAGTTACTTGAATCAAAACTGGAGTTTCTAATTAAGTTTCACAATGGAAGCACGGACATGGTGCAGAATACAAGCTCCACACCAAGATTTTTGCAAGATTTTCCTGTGCACATGATGCTGCAGCTCATGCTCACCTGTGAATGTCTTTGCAAAGTGGTGCCTACAGATGGGTAGAGCATATTAATGTTGTCTAGAGTAAAAACCTTTGAAACTGATGATAAAATTCTTGACTGAATTTTGAGTATAACAAATTATTTTGAATACATTTGTCTGTCTTTTTTATTCCTCGTGTAATCTCACATATTAATTCACATCTCCCAAAATTGAGATAATTGTATGTCATTGCTTGCCTGATCATGCAGTTCAAAGTGTAAACAGATCACTTACATCAGAATAAGACCCCCAATGTAGGCAGCAGGTTTAGTTTACTTGAAGTCTCAACATTATAATTTATGACTGAAAGCAGAGGGCACAGATGTGCAAAAACACTGAAGTCCACACCTGCACAGTTCCCAAATGTATATGAAGATAAAGATCCATGCCCAAATTGTTTTGATAAAAATAATTTTATCAAAATTCTTTTGCCTCCTACACCATATTTACATAAGTGTGATAAATGTCCTTCATCTGCAAAGTAGGCCTAGGGCGTACTAATGTTACTGCAGCCAAATAATTTGGCATAATTCCACCTCCAGTTTCTTGCTGCTGGTATCCTCAGAAAACACTTTGTGTTTAAGTTTGTATAAAGATATAAGGCCTTCTCAGTGGCCTTTTGTTAATAGGAAATATTATATTGCTTTAGCAAGAAAAAAATCTTTTTACAGTAAGGGTTATTCTACATGTCCACAATATTTTTCTTTACAGTATTATTATAAATATGTGGGGAGGGAAGAAAAAGACTGAGAATTTGTCTGAACCTCCCCTCCTACAGAAGCCCAGAGAGATGCTTGTTATTGGCATGAAATGCTGAAGTTTGCAGTGCCTTGTCTCTTTTTTTTGCTATTGGAAGTGTTGTGCATTTAAATGTAATTAATTCTGAAACTTGCTGAAGTGTCTACTGCAAGTACGTTTTATTCTGTAAAACCACACTCATAGTTGAAGAAGTACTTTAAAGGAATCCAGAAAAATGGGAAGAGATGGGAATGTCAGTTTATGCTATGGTTCTCTGTTTCATTGCATTAAAAAGGAGTGATTTGTAAGCAAGTCATTGAAGTTTTATTATATTGAACTAGTATTTTAATGTGTTGTTTCCATTCATTGTAATGTACTTAGTAATGCAGAAAATGAAACATATATTCCTGTCGAAGTTATTTTACATATGTCATATAAAGTTCTTATCATGCACACAAGAACATGGAGTCTGTCCCCATTTATTCAACAGTGGAAAAGCAGCACCTTGTTTAACAATCACAGGGATGTACAATACACCACATTAAATTACTAAAATTTCACAATAACATAAATTGACATAATTTTCTCATTCCTAGGCACTAATACTGTATGACTTGATCTAGGTTGACCTCCTTCTGCAGGGGGGTTGGACTAGATGATCTCTAACGGTCCCTTCCAACCCTACCATTCTATGACTGTATGATTCTATGAATACAGTTACCAGAAGAAATGAAAAATTTTAAAAGATTAAATTATTGCAATAATATTTAAAATATTCACTTGTTAAGACCAGCATTCACTCAAAAATATATGTAGCGCTTTTGGTGGATGTGAAATTCCTGAATGAGATGCACTATTCCTAAAGTATTAACTACTCCTGGTTTGGAGGACCTGACTATTGAAGAGCTCTGCCCATTTGTGTTCAGGTGAATTTAAGACTTTATCTCCCTAGCCCTGTGCTCTCCTATGGAGGATTCACTTCTAGCAAAGTAGAACCTCTTTGGGATCTCCTCTTTCAGGTAACTGTCTGAGTCAATATTAATGAGATTAGGCTTTATTCCTTGAGATCCAATAAAATCAAATTCTTGTCATAAGTGACAAAAGCTACACGTAGAGCCTGACAGATAGCCACTTGGCTGAGAAGTACCCAACATTTAGGTTGTTATTTGATTGTTAATTTTACCTTTCTCACTTCTGTAAAACAAACTTTGAACACATATTTTTAAAGTCAGGTGTATATGCATGGTCCAATTAAAAATTGATCTCTAGTAGGAAATTATAAAATTAATTTTTGAAGAATTCATAGAATTTGGAAGGATTCACAGAATTTGAAAAGGTTCATATCAGTTTTTAAACTTCTTTTGGAGAAAAGAACATAGGGAATGAAGTGTGAGGAAGAGTATGACATTATTTAATATAATATTGTGATTGCTTTGATGTATGAATGACTATCCTTTCATCTGTACAAATTATTGGAAAAAAATATGCTCCAACTGTGTGTGCTGCATCACTAATGACAATTCTGTTTCCTGCAGTACCATGTCATGTTGATCAAACAAGTGCAACCGAAGTTCTACACAGGGACGAAGATACCACATAGGGGTACATGCACACAAATACTCCTGGATGTTGCTTCACTTCCACTGGCATTTTCTGCTACTGCAGATGGTTGGCTTGAAAGACAGTCAGTCCATGTCTGTGTTTATAAGAAGGCAGACAGAGAACTGTGAAGAGCAAACAGGGGAAAGCTGCTCATACCCAGAAGGGATTGCAAGCAGAGGGACACACAGGCTCCCATAGGCAAGACTATTATATAATATTTTTATATATATATATATATA